>LR132133.1:0-71539 GCA_900634815.1 Paradendryphiella salina | reverse complement strand
AGCTCAACCTACAATTCCCCTCCCTCCCCCCCCTTTCCGTACCTTGGTCTCTCTTTCGCCCGCTTTCTCAGCGAGACCAACTCGAACCTATCCCTAAGCGGGAGAAGGTGAGTCGAGGTCATCAAAGGCCGAAAGAGAAAAAATAAGAAAAGGACAAGGTACAAGGGGAGTGGGGGAAAGTGAGGAAGAGGGAGTGAAGAAACGAGAGAGAGAGAGAGAGAGAGAGATGAAGAATCCTATCCAAATTTGATTTGCAACGAACAAGACGCCGTTACCCAATGCAAAGTCCCAATCCCGAATACCGAATACCGCCGTTGAAATAATGATGCAGAAGTCCCGTCCTTGGAACCCCCACCCAATCAGAACATGGAGCAGGGAAAAGAAGAAGAAGACTAAGAGAGCCAATATCCGGAAAGGAGAGGAAACAAGCCCATGTCCTACTCCAACGCCAGCCTTTTACACAACTCATTCCGCTGCCTCGGCGCCATCCCCGTCTTCGCCTCACTCAGCACGCGATTCTACTGCGCACTCGTTCTCCAGTCCGCCATGGCCGAGAAACTGTTATCGCCCTCCATACCCTCGTCTTCGAAGCCTTCCCACGGCAACTCATGCGTGTCATCATCTTCCTCTAACTTCTCGCCCTTTCCCGCACCACCCCTGGCCATCTCCACACTCTCATCCTCATCAACAAAGCTACGAATGGTAACCTTCTTGGCCTGCTTCTTCTCACCAGGTTGCTTCTCGGCCTTGTCTTCTTCAATGCGGATTTGGCCAGTGAGCTCCTCGAATTCCTGTTCCGTCAGGTCGTCTGCCTGCTGGCCCTCGAGGACATCGTAAAGGCGGTAGATTTGCTTGTCTAGAAAGTCGATACGGCGGAGAAGGTCCTGGATGGAGTTGTTGAGGGCGATGCGCTTGCGGTTCCCGAGACTGGGGTCGTGCTGTTCGAGGAAGGCTCGCTGGACGGCTAGTTCGGCGTGTAGGTGGATGCGCTCATCGTTGAGCCCCTTGACTACGAGTGCGAGGGCCTCCTTGGGTGATTGTGCGGGGCGCAGGGTAGCGTCAACGTCATCTACTGTGCGTACTGATGCTGGGACTAGTTTGGGGACACGGAAAGCGTCCGTGGCAGTGGTGTAGCCCTCGCGCCGACAGACGGTGCAGTTGGCGTTGTCATGGTCTCTTGGAAGTGGCTTGTGAGCGTTGATAGTTGCCGTAGCCTGCTGGGAGGTACTGAGCTTGATGTCCGGAACGATAAACGCAGACGTCATTTCAGTGGGAGCACTGCGGCGCCTTCGGCTCGTGTTGCTAATCATAGAAGCGTCAATAGCAGATTGCTTAGTCTGCGTAGCCTCGCCATCCGCATCCAAGTTGGACATATTGCCAGTATCATCCTCGAACTGAGTGCCATTGGTGCGTTGAGTAATGTGCTTGAGTGATGACTTGCGTACAAGAGAAGAACGACGTTCGTTCTTGGCTGAAGTTACTGATCGAACAGTGTCTTCACGGGGTTGACGCTGGGATCGAACAGTGTCCTCGCGCGCTGGCTCATCTACCGAAGCAGACGAAACATTACGGCGCATCATGGCTCTGTCTTCTTCCAGGAGACGCCGAAGCTGAGCAATCTGATCCTTGTCAATGTAGCTTAATTCAGTCAGATCCAGATCAGCAGGAGGCTGGACAGTCGTTTGAGGAGTGTTTCGTGAGATGCGAAGGGCCGAACGGGGCGCAAGAGATAGATCTGTTGTTGACTCTACCTCGCTTTCCGCACGTGCCTGCTTGTTGGCCTGGATGGGTGCAGAGGCACTTCGAGTCGAGAACCTGGAATGGCCGGAAAATAACTTGCGTGGGCTCTCCTCAATCCTGCTTCCCTGCTGGGACTCGTTTGCAAGCTTGCTGTTGCGAACTTCTTGCTGAACACGGTTCCTGATGCGCGTGCGTGTATCTTCACGGCGGTAGCTGGGCCTGCTTGCACTTCTAGAAGCAGGACCGGTAGTCTCGTCGAAATGCTGGTTGTTCAACTCCCGAACATGGAACAACTCGCGTGTGACATCGCGGGTCTGTCGTGCAGCATTCTCACGCGACTGAATCTTGCGTTGAAACTCCGCCTCTTTCCTCGCCCATTGCTCATACTCTTCCTCCTGCTGGGATTGGAGCTGCTGGATCTCATTGCGAAGGTTCTCATTGTCCACGCGCATTGCTTCGTTCGATCGCTCCTGGTCAGTGTCTTCGAAATGGCGTCGGATAGTCTCATCGCGGTGATCGACTTGGGTTCGCAGAGTGGCTTCTAGACGGGACCATCGCTGAACGTCCTCTTCACGTTTGGCCTTTAGGTCTGCAAGTTGAGACCTCAGAGACTCGTGATCAGACTTCAAGCGGGCGTATTCAGCCTGCTCCTGGCGTGCTCGTCGTAGTTCGGTATCTCTGCGGTTGAGCTGCTGGGTGTTCTCGTCATGCTGAGCGCGTACACGGGCGAGTTCAGCATGCAAGTTGGCGTTCTCCCTTTCAGTCGCATTCGCAGTTTGATCGAATTGGCGTCGGAGTTGGGTTGTCTCTTCCCTGTGTTGAGACTGATCTCGGTCGAGCTGATCGCGTAAGGCCTCGTTCTCTGCGCGGAGAGTCTCTACTTCTTGACGAAGCTCTTCGTTCTCATTGCTTAAAGCCCGCTTCTCATTCTTGAGCTCCTCACAGGTCTGGAAGGCGATACCCAATTGATTCACCATGGTATCCTTCTCGGTGCTCAGGCGCTTCTTCTCGATTTCCAGTACGGCGAATTTGCGGTCGGCGCGGTCAAGCTTGGTTCTGAGGGTTTGCACCGTCGCGTCAAGACCTAGAAAATGCAGTCAGTATGGTTACAAACACGTCATTCCGCGTCCACTTACGCGTCTTCTCGACCTTCCAGCTACTCTTGCCGGCATCAGAATCTTGCGCACTGTCGCTTCGGCGTAGCTTCTCCTGAGCCTGTGTTGTGGCTCGCAGCTCGATCAGCTCAAGATCCTGCTCCTCAATCTTCCTCTCGGCCTCTACACGCTCATTTTCCATATCTGCGAGCTTCTCTTGCAACTGCTGTAGCGCGGCAAAGATGGCCTTTTCTTCCTCAGGAATCGGCGCGCCGTCGACGGGAATATATGATGGCCTGCGACCGCCCTTGGGCGGGGCAGCAAAGCGTGATCGTGACGCTGACGTTTTTGAGAATACTGGAGTGCCATCGTCCCAGACACCAGAGACCAGCTCGGTGAGGTTGGGAAGATCGGGAAGGATAAAAGACTGGGCAGTAGTGTTCTGCGTGGCGTTTTGTCTTGGACGAGGTATTACCTTGTTCTGCGAAGCGTCGATATTGCCGTCGATCTGGAGTGATGTCTGTCGGCTCCGGGTACCCCACCGCGAATTCTTGGTAGAATCGATGGTGACAGTTGGGGGTCGCTGCTCCATGAAGGATGACTCGTCTTCAGACAGTTTTGCATGCAACTGTGCAAGAGTATTGCGCTTGACTTCTCCCTTTGTAGGTATGGCTGGGGAGTTGCGCTTGCTCGCGGGGCGGGGCGATGCAGTAAAGTCAAGGTCGTTGCGTGACGCGCGTCGGATTGCCGCGTCGCGTCGAAGGCTTCCAGTATCTGCTAAATGTGATTTACGTGATCGGGTGGTGTGCGGCGTCACGTCGTAGAGACTGTCGAGATGAGAGTTCATTTTGCTTGGGGTACTGCGGTTGCTGCGGTTGCCTCCACGCGCCTGCTCAACGGACATGCCTTCCTCGTCCGAGATGCTGTGATCGAAGTCTTGGAACTCTTTGTTTACCATGGACGTGTCGGGTTGGACCTGCTCTGAGCGGAACGGGGCCCAAGTGTTCTGCTTCTTCGCAGTCGAGCGAATGCGCGGATATTGTGGGAGCGTGTTTGTGTCTTCCACTAGATTGTGTTGTGTCGAATGGACAATATCGGGATCGGCCCAGAACTGGGAGGACGAATTTGTGCCTCCGAATCCTGAGTGTTGTGTGGGATTCGAGTCGCTCTGTGGTGGCGAAGGGGATTCAATATTCCGTGGGCTGTGGCTTAGTCTGCGTGAAAGTTCCTGGATAGCGCGCGCTTTCCCATCGCTTGTGGGAGGAGAGGAGTTCATCTCGAAATTGTGATGCTGCTGCGGCAGCTTTGTTTATGGTCGTGTCGCGTCGTAAACACGTGTAGAAGGGGAAAGAAGAAACGATGGGTAAGAACTATGAGAGCTACACTTTAGCATCCAGAAAGATCCCAACCCAAGTATGATAAAGACGACTTGGAAGCGCGTTGTTGTGGAAGGTGCAATGCAGTGTTGAAGTGAAGCGGGAGGGCGTGTTTACCAAAACAACGCTAACGCATCCTGGCCCCACCCGTCAATCACAATAATTGGACATGCAGCCCCTCCAGAAGCTTGGGAGTTCGCGACCCGCGACCAGGGCCGTGCTATGACTGAGGTACGTAGGGCCATGTTGGGGATCAAAAAGAATAAATGACAAGAAAGTCAAAGTCACTGGAATAACAAGGACAGGCCCAGTCCCCTCCTAGTCCATCACCCCTATCCTTACTCCATGTGATAGTCCTCAGCACTGCGCCAGAAAACGGCAAACGAATTCCATGCATCTTTCATAGTATGAAGAGTGGTTCTGATATGTGTGTATTTTTGAGCGCGAAAAGGCTACTACCGCCCATCCGCCTCCCCACGGAGCCCGACGCGGTAAAACAATACTGTAGAGGTATCTCAAAAAAAGCCAAATCAATCGCTGACCCGCCGCACGAAAGGCACTTGCCTTGTCGCAACCCATCAAATACTATCCCACACCACCTGCCTCCTAGCACACAATTGATCCGACCTTATCATGACCCCCAGAACCACCATGTGAACAAATAAAAGCACCAGCGAACCTCCCAGTCCATCTGTACTAAACTCCTTCCCCATGAACCTGCCTCCAAAACGGACGTGCAAGAAATCCATCGACGCCACACAAAGTAGTGGGTACAGAACGCGAGCGTCTGCTGCAAAAGGCTGACAGGGAGACAGCAAGCTGAACGCCTTGGCACAGAACAATGCCACTTTGGTGAGGTTGGTTGCGGCAGGGTTCCTCGTCAGCCTGTACAATTTCGATATTGCGTTTGGAGGGGGTGGAGGGGGCAGCATGAGTCGTTGTGGCGAAGGCGTCCTGCCTCCGGAAGAGGATAGAGGCAGGAGGTCCGGTTTCCTTCTTAGGATGACAGCGCCATCTTCAGACGATTGTCTCCTCATCGGCTGCGGCAGTTCCGGACTGGGTGAGCGGTCCATGACGGTTGCGCTGAGCTTCGACCGCCCAGGACGGGCATAGTTGACCGACGAGCGCTTTTTGTTACTTTGCGATGGGGACGGGCTAGGTGTATCGGCGCGAGATATGCGGGGCCCGAACTCGTCGAGCCCGGATGGACCAGCGTAGGCATTGTAATCGTCAAATACCAGGGGCGATTTGAGTACGTGTAGGATTTCGTCCGCACCGGGACGTTCATCGGGGTCGAGGGCAAGTAGCCGCTTGAGCGATCTGTATAACTTCTCGGGAAGATCAGACCGTACGCGGTGTTCGTCGTCTATACCAGCCCATGTCGAGATTTCAGCCCTCAGCTGATCAAGATCTTCACTGTCCTCGTCGATACCATCAGCGTTTCGATACGGCAGTCGTGCAAAGCACATGAAGTAGACAATCATGCCGAGCGAGAAGATGTCTGATTTGGTGGTGAAATTTCCGAATGCACCCCCTGGACGCTCCTGCCGCAGGACTTCAGGTGCACAGTATGATATGGTTCCAGTAGCACCCGTGGAGTTCCTGGCCGTGCTTGCAGATTGCACTTCGCCAAAATCGCTGACCAAGACTCTGACCTTATGACCGGTGTGATGCAGCAAACAGTTGCTGGGCTTCAAGTCTCTGTGGATGTAACCGTTCGCATGGAGATGGCTCAGTCCGGATGTGATGTCCTTGAAGAAGGATATGATTTCCTCAAAAGGCATCTTCCGCGGACCAGGCACGTTTTCAGGATTTTCCAGCTGACCTTTGGATCTCCTTCTGAGTCGCTCCTTCATTTGCTCCTTGGTGATAGATGTCTTCGCCGAGTCGAGGATGTAGCTGTGTAGGTCTCCGCCATTACAATACTGCTGGAGTATGAAAGCGCATGGCACGCTCGGACCAAAGCTAGAAATCTGGAAGTCTTCCAACCAAACATGGCGGTACGACACTAGGTTCTGGTGCGATAGCGTTTGAAGTAGCTGGACTTCAATCAGGACCTTCTCCAGCCATTCGTGATCGTCGCCTACTGGCACGCGCTTGCACGCGAATTTGCCGAGTTGCACACCGTCCAGAATATGCTGCACTAACAAGACGACGCCCTTGCCCCCTCGGCCCAGTTCGCGTTCTTCCACGAAGAAGTCTTTGAAATAGTTGGGGCTGAACGCTCTCGCTGATATGCCTTGGCTCCTTGCAGGCTGAACCGGTGTACTACCCAAAAACTCGGATCCTTCAGGCGCATGGAAATCATTTATGCCCATGGGCACAGGTGCGAGTTGTTTATGCGGGGACGATGGTCGTGATCCTTCTGTAGATCCAGGCTGGCTTCTGCGCAGCATCTGGAAGTATGCAGGATTGACGAAGCCATTGTCGGTAGGTATACCTGGGGCATTATGCTCGTGCTCGTCGTTGGCGTCGCCATCATGGGACGATGGCTCGCGGTAAGATCGGTGACAGTAGGGGCATGACGTGGAGCCCATCTCAGTCGTGGGGGAGGCGCCGCGGAGGGAGAGTTGCTTGGAGCGTTGGTCGTACACAACGACTGCAGAGCCATGACGCCTGCGGTCGCTGTTAGTTTTCCGTGGTATAAATGGCGTCGCGTAGTAGGAGAGAATACCCACAGGACAATTTCGCGGGACTCAGCTGGAGCGTAGGGTATGAGCGACATACTTTGTCGTACCTCGCGCGGTCCTTCTAGAAGGTGGTATGGCCTCTCTTCAGCCAGTAACTGTGAGCGCGCAGTACTCTTGACACCAGAACAGGCACGTCACTGATGCCACTGCGAATGACTCGATCGACGTAACTGTCTGCACCTGGGAATCGTAATATATGCCGTCGTACCACCTATTCTCATGCGGGGAAGCTGCGGAGCACTGTATTCGAGAGAGCTTCAGTCGATAGGCCACAGACAGTATCGTTGAAGGATGCGAACTGCTTCGCGATTGTGTGCTAGAGCTAGCATGACCGTTTTACGCACATCGCGCTGACTGTTGTCATGTCATGTTGTGTTGTTTGGACAGCTTTCCCAAGTTTTGGTGGGGGGAGTGTGGAACGGCCAGGGCTTCCCAGCGGGCTTCGGGGTCTGAGCGTGGGACCGCTGCCTTGCGATTATTCGCAATTGTCGCCAACATCACATCATGATTGGGTCTTTGCAGGAAATTGATGATTCTTCAGCATTCTCTTAGACTATTAGTAGAAGCAACCGGAGAATGGTTCGTAATTCCACATTTGTGCTTCATCCCAGAGCTCGAGACAGCATTCATAGGTGGCTCTTGACCAACATGCCACCCTCCCACACCTCGCCCTTCTCCAGCTTCTGCCATCCATCGACAGCGCCAATCTCTACACAAACCATGTTCTTGTAGCCGTCGTCAGGGGAGAAGTCGCCCATGGCCTTGGCCTTCTCGACCCACGGGTTCCAGGTAACGGTGTCCTTGACGTTGTCGCGGATGACGTCGAAGCGCGGCTTGCCGTCCTCAGTGATGGATGTGGTGTCCTGCTTGATGTCTTTGTAAACGCGATCGGTCTCACCGGTGATCTTAAGCTGGTTGTCGCTCTGAGTGTGCGTAGAGGCGTTGAGAACCTTGTCAATGTACTCGGTGCCGGAGAGGCCAGTGATGGCAATCTTGGAGACGTCTTGGATCTTGAAATAGGTGTGGAGTAGGAACTGGAATTCGAAGCTCTCCTCGCCCTCGTTGCGGACAGTGAGTACTGCCTGTAGGCTGTCCTTGCTCAATGTGACACTGTATACGAGACCAAAGTCTAGCGGCCATGCCTTGCGCGACTCTTCGCTGAGCGATTGGCGGTCGAGGCCGAAATCAAGCTTGACCGAGTTGGAGTCGAGAGCGTCTTCAGCAGTAGATTTGCCCATGAACTCCCATCGTGATCCGCGAGCGAATCCGTGTTGAGGAAGCGATGAAGTTGCGTGGCCCTCCTTGGGTGGTGGACCGAACACCTGAACATGTAGATTAGCAATCTTGCTTTGCGAAGGGGAGGGGTTGGCGCTGTGCATCATACTGGGAACACGACGGGAATGCCACCCCTCACTGGCTTCTTGCCCGTCAAGTCGGCTGCACCGCTCAACCACAGGTTCTCAGTCTGGCCGCCATTGCTCTTCCAGCTGGTGACGGTAGCGCCAAAAAGGAGCACCTCTACGCTCTCGCCCGAGGGGAGTCTTGCGACGACCTTTTGGCTACCGCCTTCTCCGGCAATGTCCACCTGGGGGCCGGGCCCCGTAGCTGTGGGCGCGTTGAGAGCAGAAGGGCGGTTGGCGCGGTCGACCATGTTGACGTTGTGTGGTCGTTGTTGACGTAGCTCGAGGGAGTAGTAGGATGGTCAAAAGCTAGGATAGGACAGCTGATTCGCGCTGATGAATTGTTTGCTCAAGTCTGCACCAAGATGCTAGATTGGGAATTGCGACTTAAGAATAAGATGCTTTCAAACCTCACCCGAGATAGCAGCCGTTGCGTTGTTCCAAGAAAGAGAGTTGGATTGCGGCGAGAGTGAGGGGCAAGCAGCTGCTGGAGCTTGCCCCACCAACATTTGCCAGCACCTCGCCTGCACCAAGCATCAACTGAAACACATGGCACGTTTCAGCTCAACACTCTTGTGGTCGCCTAGCAGCGTCGCCAGATGATGGTTGGGCATTCTAGACCTTCGATGCACGCTCGCCTGCATATCTGGTGAACCGGCGACCGCGGGGTGCGGCCAAGGCATGACCGGATAAATGACCGCCAACGTCTTTTTTTAGAATTGGCCTCTTTGTAATACGTGAACTTCGTTATGTAACACAATGGATTTGCTATTCTCCCGGACCAGGGTACATAATCGTCTCACGCTTGGTGGCGGAACAGCGCCGAGCGTGAAGTGTCAGACGGCACCGGTGCATCAAGAGTTACATTGAATCCTTCTCGGTCGCTTGGCTTATGCTGTATACAGTTGATCATGATCTGATTGATCTATTCTACTTGGACGTCGTCACAGTACTAGGTAGTTCTTGTCGCCACACTAACACATCTTCGTCTCCCAACAAACATCTACGCACCACAGTGTGCTCCAGGAGTGAAGTCCTTAGCAGTGAAATCCGGGTTTCCTTGGATCATAAACTCCTTCTCCTTTGAAAGTCCTTCGAAAAACTTGTCGTCGATATTCAGATGGTCCTGACGCTTCGTACACGGTAAGGCGGGCCGAGCCATGAAGGAAGTAAGACCATTCGTCCGAAGTGGTGTGCCAATGCAACTCACGCATCGCACCGGGCTCGGCAGTGATGAGAGCAGCGGAAAATGTACTTGCAACGGGGAAGGTGGCTGGATAGAGCATCTTGATAATTCCACCTGGTACCTTAGAGGCTCTTGTTGACTCCAGTGATAAGTGTACGCACCTTCTTTTGAGATCACGCCTGCCGGTCCCGTAACATTTGGTTCACTGATGTCTTTGGGCGCTGTAGTACCAGGGAAGATCCACAGTGGCTCCTTGGGTAGCTTTTCTAGTGACTTGACTGAAGTCTTAAAGTTCTTGGCCACAACAGATTCTGGGTTGCACAGCATGAGTTCGGAGAGCAGGAAGGTATTTTCTTCGCTGAAAGATCCATCGTTGAAGATGAGAAGAAACTTGCAGCCATCTTCGAAAGCCTGTATGGAGTGAGGAATTCCAGGTGGGAAAAACCAGACGTCACCTTCTTGGACGTCGTCAACAAAGGTTTGGCCAGCCTCGTTCGTGGAAGCAACGCGAGAGCTGCCGTTGAGCCTGGTGGTCACGTTAGCGTTGTTTGGCATAATTACAAAGAAATGACCTACATCAAAGCCCATTCTCCTTGTTTGTGCCAATGCAACTCGCAGTAAGCGTGAGGGCTGAGTCGCATGTTCGTACCGGCCATCACAACCGAGATTGATAGCTGATCGGTGATCTGCGATCGCGCCCAGCCTGCCCCTGCGCGACCATGGCGGTTGTGGCTCAGACCAAATGGCCATTTTGCGTTGGTAGCTTCACCCTTGTCGGTGCCGGGAGGAGCATAAAGGTCGCTGTTCAAACGATCATAGGCTTGTGTCCTTTTCGTAACAAGTCAGTGTTCACAATCAGTCAGTACATTTCTGAGGTTGGCGAGACTTACCGTGGGCCAGGCCCTGTGGGTCTGTAGTGCCACTGCGAATTGGCTGCTGGCTCTTGACATTCTTAAGATCAATGTACAACCCTATTTCGGCGTCCTCGGACTGGACTGGTGCTAGCTCAAAATCCTCCGGTGGAATGACGGTGGACTTTGTATCGACCGGATTTGAAGGGCTGTAGCCCTGGTAGTTCTCCGAACCACGCAGTTTGCCCGAAGAATCTGAAGGGAGCGGCATATTGAGTACCTGCACGGGATCCACGGGACCTAGAGCTTGAAAGCTAGACTCTCCCGAGGCTTGAGGCGCAGGTAGCCCAAAGGCCGGGCCGGCCAGTGAGCAAGAAGTACGGCTGAGGAGTATCGCATCTTGAACGCCAGAGGATCGGTGAGATACCAAATGAAGATGAGGCTGCAGAGCTATTGGCGGGAAGTTCTTGCCTTCTTATCTGTAGCTAGATGACCTAAAGCCATATTACCTCGTACCCTCTCTGCCCAACTCCACCGAAATATGCAACATGGACCCGACATCATGATTACTAAGGTTACTCAGCTTGTAGACCTGTAGCCTTAGCCATCATTCCGTTTTAAGGGCTGATATGCACACGATATTCGGGCAAGCTTGCTATGTCCGGAAATGGTGAGTAGACTATAATCAGGTTGTGGCTGATGAAGGGTATGTCCGCGAACTGCCGGTCGCGCTAGTCAAATAGAGATGGTTGCAGAACATGAGGCAGACCACGATGGTGTAGACCGGGGTTTGATTTGATCGGATATTGATGTAAGTCCATGATGCGTGCAATGATGCTCAAATGACCGCAATGCTTCAATCTTGCGTCATGATGAACTAGAGAAGACTACCATGGTGGTAGAAACCACGGCGGTAGAAACCACGGCTGTTGTCTAAGTCTTTCACCATGTGTTTCTTGACGACCTCAGTCAGGCGGGAGTGAATGTTAAAATGTACATATGTCGCACGGTTGAGTGCGGGTATTGTGAACAGAATAATTAGGAGAGAGTGTATGTTGTATTGTTTGTAGTATCCTAGCTGAGCTCATATAAAGGTCATCGCACGGCGTTATTAGGAATAATGTTCCCGACAGCGCTTGGCCTGCGACAATATATCAGTGGCACAGACTCCACACCAGACGCTCCACACTGGCCGCGTCAGCCTGACTAGGGTCAAATCAACTATTCCCGATGCCCGAGTCATTGCGCGAAGTAGACACGAAACGGACCGAAGCGCAAAATGAGCAGATAGTGTGTTTGTGGTATGGCCTCAGGCTTCGTGGTTGCGGAAGGTGTGCCATGATAATGCGATGAAACTTACCCCATTCCGGTGTTGTGGAGGGACAAGCGTGGCTGGCCACTGAAGGACAGAAGGCACTGAAGTTCAAAGGTTTGCAGAACATTCAACATCAACCGAGGACTTCACTCATGTAGTAGTCGAGATGAAGTGGAACGGCAATGTTGTGTCAAGCTTTGCGGAGAAGCTTAATTCCGTGGCTGAGGCGGCACAATAGCTTGTACTAGTATGTAATCACGTCATTGTGGCTCGTTATGACTAGTGATGGCGCTAATCTTCTTCTAATTCTCAACCATCTCCATCTCTATTCCACTTCGGCGCGTCGCCAGCCTAACGAGACCAATCACACGCGTCGTAGATCCCTCAACCAGATTGATGCTTGAAACCGCAGCGTGAAAATGCCAGTCTTATAGACGTGTCGAGCGAAGCGGTACACATCGGTATCCAGGACCGCAAGAGTGGGACTGCAAGACCTCGACAACATATAGTACAACCTAGAGTATCTTTATAACCATTAACTTTCAGTAATTACTGAGACTGTGTGGTGTCACGGATATGGCAACAGTATAGAACTTGTATCAAGGGACATCTGGCACCATTGTCGTACCTGCAGTGATAAACCCATCGCTTGATAGACTCCGAAATCCCAATCTTATTTACAAAAGCTTATTTATATCGTCCTTGACTTCTAAATATATGCCCTGGGAAGTGAACCATTCGGATCGGCACGATGCCGGCGTTCCGCTGCATCACACCTAGTAGTCGCTCTTCATGCTTATTCCGGTCATGGTGCAGGGACCCGATTCTACCAACAGGCGAATGCAGCCGTACTATCGATCGATTCTCGGGATAACATTTAGGCCGAAGCACAGCCATAAGATCGTGGGCAATTTTTTCAGGATCGAAGAGCAAAGCAGGCTCATCGACGCACTTGTCGCAAAGATATTCATCGACAAAGATTCGCGGCCGGCTCACAAGCGAACCGGAGAGAGGAAGCCCTGTAGAATGAGAGCTTCAGCGTGAGAAAGGATCCGAGGGGCATCCTCCAAAAGGGTTCCAGGGACGGGCGCGGGCCGACGGTAAGTTTGAAAAGCCCACTGGTACACGGCCGGATGCACACAGACCGGTCTTGTATTTCGCATCGGGGCGAGTACCCAGTTCTTGAATGCAAGTTGTATTCCCTACCTCGGTGTAAGCAGTCTCAAGGCGGGGATGGGTCTTGATGCCCGCCTGGGAAGGAGCGTTGCTAACCTTCTGCAGGAAGGATGCTAATCATCTTCTGAGAGGGCACGCCACCAATGACCTGGTGGCCCGCAGAAGTCAACTCTGCCGGATCATACAAATCGTTTTGTCGGCTCGACCTAATATACTCCATAAGGTCGCCGGCCGTCGACTGTGGAGTGGGTTTGTGCGCAGCGAGCACGCTGTCGACCTTCGCATACTGTAAGTAGATGGGGTGTATTGTGTTGTATTGTTCTGGACCAAGAGGTCTGAAATATAAGCTTATATACATAGAGAAGTGGGCTGATTGGTCGCTGGATAATCCACGTGACCATGCAAGGTACCCTGGGCTTACACATACGTCGGAAGGCAAACTGACCAGCGCATGATAGCCTTATTGCCAGCAAAGATCGGATCGGCTGGATGAATTGCTCATTCCTCTCGAGTCGCTCTGATGTACTCCATGAGTCCACCACTTGCGTGTGAAGTGGTCGTCTCTGCAAGAGGAGAAGGGCTAAGATCCAAGATAACGGCGATAGAGCTAATTTGACACGATGTATTCGTCTGCATCGCAGGAGAAGAGGCCGTGCTTTGCGCTGCTTCTACGCTTTCATAATTATCAGGGTGCTGAGATGAAGGAAACCGTGGAGATGGCGCAACGAAAGAAGCAGGTTCCGTATTCGCCATGCCAGCCACCATCTCTGCTGGTGACTGGTCGCATGGTATCATGTTAATGGTGGAAATCATCCTCACTGTCGCTGGAAAGCTCTCCTCGCATTCTTCTGGGCCTCTGCGCGTTCCAGTGACCCTGGGTGCTCCAAAGAGCAGTGATCTTGTTGGACTGGACTGGACTGGATTTAGGGTTCGGATCCAGTCCAGTCCAGTGCAAGGGCTCTGGGACTCCTCGAGTGCCGGTCGGTAAGCAGCATCTTTGCGCTGCTGAATAGCCTCTCACACTCATCGGAAATTGGTGGAACAGCTAGTACGTCGAGAGCCATACGTGTTAGATCAGGTTGCGAGTAGGAACGATCATTCCAGTACTGGATAACGTCAAACGAGTCATGCTCATGCTCATCGAGTCGGATGACGTCTTTCTCAAGAAACTGATCGAGGAGATCGATAGCGGGATTACTGAGGGGCACATCGATTGTACGATGTTGGCCGAAAACGAACCGATAGCAGGATGCCACTCCGCGAAGATTGTCACGATAGCCGGTCTTTTCACCGCCACTTACTAGATCATAATAACAGCATGGGGTAAGCGACCAGGAATAACGCTGTCATCATACGTTTGTATGTTTGTTCAAACAACCGGAGGTATCTATAATGTTCGTAATACGCGTCTTTTTTCCCCCATCGCCTTCTACGGTATAGAAAAGGGCCAGCCTATTATTTCTTCACCCGAACTCAAGGAAGAGATGACCTGGTGCATCCGCCCATCAGATAGAGCCCCTCAGGGCAAAGAGAAAAAAAAAGAGAAGAAAGCGATACAAACGCCATGCAAATGCAACTGAACCTCCCAATGGAAGAAAAAGAGAGAACATCATATCCGTCCCCCCTCAACAATCTCCCTACCCACAAGCTCCAACTCTCCACTCTCAGCTGTCCGTCTCCTTTCCAACACCCACCTTCCCTCCCCCGTGTCATCGTGTTCACGGACATACGTCACGCTATCCGCCGCGCTACCTTTTCTGCTATGACTGCGATTCCACCCGCCAGCACTACCACCACCGCCACCGGGCGTGACAGGCGAGGAATTCGAAACAGGGCTGAGTCCCAGACCCTGTCTGCGCGCGGCAGCACCACCGGGAGTGGAGTTTGCGGGTGCGGAGGGCGACGAAAGCGAGGTATCGATAGACGGCGGATTGGGTGGGCGATTGTGGCTGCTCCAGGGAAGGTACGGCGATGGCATCGGAAAGGGGGAGACGGGAGGAAAGGAGGCATTGGAGGGCGATGTGGTGGATATGCCGCCTTGTGACATTGCCATGCTGAGATTGTGCTGGGCGTATAGTTCCGAGATTGGGGGTAAGAGTGGCGCTTCGTTGCCGACACCGTAGCCAGTCGGGCTCGAGAGGCTGTTGTAGTCACTCGCTGTGAGGGTGGGGCTTTCTGGCCGTTCTTCGCCGCTGAAATTTTCTTCGCTGAAGCGACCGGACTCCAACGCGCCGTTAATAGCGTCCATGAGACCCTGGTCGTCTTCTTCGCCGGCGTCATCGTCGTTATTGTGATACTCGGATGAGATGTTGTTGGAGGTATATGAACTCTCTACGGAACTGGAGGGGTGCTCTCGCATGCGGTTGCCCGCTGGACTCGTGGCTCGAGGGGCGAATTGCATGCCCATAGGCGATGAAGTGCGCGGACTATTAGACGTACTGCCTGGTAAGCTAGCAATGCTACCACCAAAGGCTCCCTTCCGCAATTTCATCAAGGTATCTAGACTCATGTCTTCATCTTCTTGGCCGAAGAAACTTCCATAGGGACTCATACGAGCGAGCTGTGCCAACGCAGGGCTAGACAAAGGCTGTTGCCCGTCGCGGAAATGGTTGAGACTGATGAATGAGTTGCGGGTACTGTATTCGCTTCGTTCCGTAATGGGCGTCAAGTTGGGTTCCCTTACGGCGTTGCGCCCACTGACAGTCCGTCCAAGACTAGACGGGCCAAAGAAGCCACCCCATGCACTGGGTGATTCGCCGACCGCGGATGCGTAGAAACCGAACTCCTGACCATAGAAGCCTTCGTCGTCATAGGCCAGGGCTTCGGCATTTGCCGCAGCAATGATGGGATCGTCTTCCATAGCTGAGTCAAATTCGCTGTAGTCATAATCATCCACAAAGCCTGAGCTTATGTCATATATTTCATCGTCTGCGGGAAAGCCGGTCGTGTCCATACTGAAGCGGCCATCATCCGGTACTAAGCTTGATCGGGAGTTGCTGATAGAAGAAACCCCGTCAGTATCAGAGATAGGCTGGCCTGCATCGACGCTCGTCTTTCTAGTAAATCTGCCAGCAGCTTCTGCACGAGTCGCTGCATCCGCAAGCGCACTGTGGTATGCGCTGAGGTTGTCAAAACTGGGAACAGGCCTTTGCTGTGCGACAGAAGTCTTGTGTGCAAGTGAGGGCTCGGACTTTTCTAGATGCTTAGAAACCGTATCGTCATCAGCCCCATAACCAGTCTCGACGCTCAACACGTCGTACGCGCGAGACCGATGAGTAGTGGATGTCGGGTCCTCTTCAGCAAACTTAACTTTCCGCTCGTAGAGCGGTCCATTAGGATCATCGAACACATTCTCGTCGAATTTGGTTGCATCTGCATCGTCTTGATCGCCAATGAGGCCGTCGTCAAAGTACATGTCGTCGTCGAGGTCCAAACCGCTTGACGGTTGCTGCTCGTTATTAGAGGGAGCAGTGTCTATGAGCACGTTGAGCGATTTGATCGGTGAAGAGTCGTCAGGATCGCCCTGGAGACCTATCGAACCCAGTCCGTCCGTCTTAGGATTTTCCGGACTCTGTATATCGTTCTGACCACCCATCCCTGACATTTGATGCTGCTGAAGCATATGTTCTGACATGGCGAACCCAATCGGGTTACCATGAATGTCTATAGGCATCTGTATCTGTCCGAAGGGGTTCATCGGGTTATTCATGCCTTGTTGCAATGGCAAGGATGAAAATTCGAAATGGTTCATGCAGGAATCGAGCGTTTGGTTCCCCAACCCGCCCCCAAACTCGTCTTCCTCACCGAGCATCGGGATTTCTTCATCGTATCCACCGTCCATGTCATCGTAATCGTCCATACCATAGTCATCGTATTCATCCTCAGCAGAGTTGGTAGAGTTTCGTGCCTGCTTCTTCTCCGCCTCCTTTGTCTTGTGCCGCTCCTCGAGCAGCTTCTCTTGTGCAGAGTCGGTGCCACCAGAGGTCTGGAAACTGAACCTCGACGCCCTGCTGCTGAGATGTGCAGGTAGCCCGGCTGGCTGGAAGGAGGGGTCGGTAACTGACGTGGCTCTTGATCGTGCTGGTGGCGGTGTCGCCTTCGCTGACTTCTTCTTTCGTGGTGTTACATCTGTGGAAACATCCAATGGGCTCTCAGACTCTTGCACTGGTGACAGAATCGAAGTACTGCTATCGAACGCTTGAAAAGGTGACCGAGGTGGAGTGGATGATTCTGGCGGAGGCGGTGGTGGTGGGGAGGCTTTCGGGTGCGGGGGAAACAGAGGTGAATGTCCTGATGCAGGGTATTGCACCGAGTTCCTTGCCAGAAAGACCTTATTTACTAGGATTTCTGCTCTTATTGCCGCCTGTGACTGTTCGTAACTGGTGTCATCGTCAAAGTGCTCACGGAACACTGGCGTGTGCTCCTTGTCAATCTTCGGAGGGCTAACCCGGGCTACCTCATGCTGCCCCTCATCTCCTTCCACTGCTGTGTTTTGGGAATAGCCTCTGTTCAGCCTCGGCGCATTGAAGTCGTGCACAATCTTCCCGCGAATACTCGGGTCGTAGTTGTCGGACATGGGTGGAACGTTGGAAGGCGAACGTTGGGTAACTAGCGATTCATCTGCGAGAGGATCTAATGCCTGGCCAGACCTTCTTCGCATAAGAAGAGACATTGGATTGCGCAAGTTGAGTCTTGACTTTGACTTTGTAGGTGCTGCAGTGGGCGTAGACGATGTCTTGGAGTTGCCTGTGAGCTTATCGCCGATGCCGCTCAGCAACGACGTCTGAGATTTGGAGTAGGTCGAGTAGCTGGGGGATATGACAGAGGGCGCTAGGTGGATGGACGACTGCGAAGGGGTCTCAGACGGCGGCGCGGGTTCTGTCTTTTGTGGCAAGCCCTGCCCCGGGGAATGGAGGCTCGTAGGCGTGGTCCCCATGTTGGAGGGCGCAGAGAGAGGCTTCTTCTCATGAGCTGGCGATGGAAGGCCATGTGTTCTTTGGGGCAGAGAGAGCATACTGCGATCCTGGGGCATGTCCCTACTGCTGCTCCCCCCAGTGCTCCCCGAGTGGTGGCTCGTCGTGTGCCGCGAAGTATTAGGCGAAGCAGCCTTGTCGAGCTTCGAGGCGACGCGGGTAATGGGCGGTAGTTGGGGAGGATAGGGCGATATGGGCGAGCCAGAGGCGTAGCTGGCATTGTCGTTGAAGCGCGGCGACGAGAAGTGCTCGGTGGTTTGCGAGGCGGGCGAGGATAGTGGATAGGCGGCGGGGCTCGCGACGGGCTCTGGCGATGCCATGGTCGAGGCATTGCGCTTCGCATGGCCAGGCCTCAGTTTGGAGAACATGCTCGAGCCTGAGGGCGCCATTACTGTGTTTCGTGTCGCCGCGCGGCCACTGTCGCGTTCTCTTCTACACGGCGGCAAAGACGGCTGCTTGGATACCAACCTGGGCTGGTTCGGGCGGTTCCGGTGCCTCTCAGCGAGGCCATGCACCAGTGCACGCCATGGCCGGGTGGGAGGGAGGCTATCAGACAATGGTTGGAAAAGTTGTTGATGCGATCCCGATGTACTACAGGTGCGGAAATGCGGAAGCCAAAGTGCGCCGGCGTCAATGGCTCTTGGGTGCGTATTAGCAGTGATCAGGCAAGCGTCATACGGCGCGCTGCAATGTGTGGAAGTTGTCAGAGCAGGAAAGTGGTGCTGTTCTGCTTCCTGGTGGCTACCGCGAATGAATTGCTGATACGACCTCCCCTGCAGGGCTCCCAACCTTTACCAAGGTTCATGCGACGCCCGCTAGCAGGGGGTCGTCCCGCACCAGTCTGTCTCCACTGCGACTTTTGGAACGCTTTTGCAACGGCTTTCGCGTGCTCCTGCTCTGGGTGATGAGCTCGGTTCTTGGAATCCTTCATGCTTCCTTCTTCTTCACTGCCTGAACATGTGACTCCAGACCTCCCAAGTTGATGATGTACACCACAACCTCTATGACGTTTGCACTAGCGAAGCGAATGCCGTGCGAGCTACCATACAGAAGCCACGCCCCTTCGTACTCCCCACCATCCATCCTACTAAGCACGGAATGGCGCATCAAGCGGTAGGGCCATATCATGAGACTTGCTTTTCATTCAACAATCATGTGGAGGCGCATGTGAAAATTCCATCTACATCTTTGGTCGCCCGAGCCTGCCCACGTTGCGCTTCTCCAGAGCCCTCATCGCCACCTCCTCCTCAACAGCCCATGTCGGCTCGGGGTCCGGTCCATTCAGCGCTGTGTTGTATGTCGCATTGGCAGGAATCACTTCAAACTGTATCGTCGCATTGCCCTCCCTGTAGTCGCTCGTCGGTGTGCCCACCGTCATGTAATCAGTATCACACTTCTCCGTCCCCGTCGCGATATCGACTTGCTTCAATGCACGCTCGAAAATCTCGAGGGCTGCGAGAGGTTGGTAAAACGGCACTTCGTGACCAGACTCGTAGATGCGGAGGAAAGAGAAAAGACCAGACTGCTTGACTTGGCCGTGGATAATCCCGTCGCTGGTGTTGATGTTTGTGAACCCTGCTTCTGAGTAGCCGGTGGCGTTGATCATATCAGCGACAACCTGGCCACCCAGCCAGTTGCAGTTGTAGTCGGCATCACCATAGTAGAGCATCACCTGAACACCTGCAGCAAGCAACTTCTGGCACGCTTCAATCGTGCCTGACCAGCGATCGTCGTCACCAGTATTTCCAAACGCCGCGGAGACCGTGCTGGCGCTCTGAGAAAAGTTTTGAAAGGCTCCAATTGCTTGCTGCACCTCGGGCAGGTTTAGATAATCGGCGTAGTAACCGTAGGGGAATGGATCAGGCGTCAAGAATCTCATGTCGTATTCGTCACGTCCACTGTACTGGTCGTACATGTATTCGACCTTGGAGTAGCAGAAGTCGTCGGCGCTAGCACACACCGAGTTCCAACCAGTCTCGTAGCATTGCTTAGTTCAGTCGACGCAGTTACCTGGCCCGTACAAGTTGTTGTACCACTCATCCTTGACCGTCTGATTATACGGGCCATAGTCGTACGTGTTCCCAGGATACACAGAATAATTGTAGTAGGCTTGATACTGGACAAGCGGATCGAACCAACCGTTACCGATGAGCACGTTCTCAAGCTTTATCTTGTGCGCGCCGGATATGTTCTTCGCATTTTGGTCGAGGAAATAGGCGTTGAAAACAGGCGCATAGTGCCCGCCATAGCTCTCAGCGGTGGAGCTGAATCCGTTGCGAGAGTACCCTGGGAAGGCGCCCATGAAGCCCTGCAGAGTCTTCCACATGTTCGGTGCCGCACCTTCAGTGGTGTTGGCGGTCAGTGTGGGGTCTGGCTTCGAGAAGGTGCCGCAGGGTCCGTAGGTCTCCGCATAGCCTGGGCAAGTCGTATCCGGCAGTTCGATGATTGTACTGCCATCTATATAGCCTGGGATAGGAATCGAGTACGAAAAGCCGACATCTGTAGGTTGATCGATAAAAAGCATGTTGCTAGCGTTCGTCCACGAGTACGGATTGTCGAAAGGCTTCAAATCCGGGCCAATACCACACGGCCCTAGTTCTTGGAAAAGCCCAATCATGGAGCTTGATCCAGGACCTCCATTGATCCAAACCTACAAATGTTAATCATGACCTGTATACGCCTGGCTGAAATCCGCTTACCGTCAAAGGAGCTTCTGTCGGATCCTGATTACGCGCCTCAAAGAACCACCAAAAGATGTGCTGGTTCTCGGCGACATCCGCGTAACCCGAGTAGCTCTTTACTTTCGGGTCCATCTCGCAGATACCTGCGGGTACCTCCTTGTAGCGCACACTGATTTTCGCAGAACCTTCTCTGGTGATAAGGTCTGTGGGCGCAGGTACGAATTGCGCGAGTGCCCCTGCTGCCAGTAAAAGCGCAGCGACAAGCGTAGATGTGCGCTTCATCGTGAAGCTTGTGAAGCGAGTGGCTGTTGCTTCTATGCGTCAGCCGTGCTCAGATTGAGGAAGGAGAGACTTACCTTTTTATTCTCGCGACCGGCTCCAATGGATACAACTAGTGGAAGGGAAGCTGCTGCTGCGCAGAAAAAGAGCAAAGCACCCGTAGATATGACAAGCAGTAGTTCAGCTTATGCAGGTCCACATCAATCAAATACAGTCTGCGATAGCATGCGTCTGACCTTCCCACGTAGGCTAAGCATTGTTCTAGCTACTGTTCATCTGGAAGCCGAGAACCGGGATGGTAGTGTTGGCGGCATTCATTTGTCGTACTCGCGACGTCATGTTGTAGCCAGGGCCCATCTGAGGTAGATGGCTATTGTCCGGCAATCAGCCGTGTTGACGTGTTATGCCACACCAAAACTCGTGCAATGCTAGTGAGTACCTATCTAGGAGCGATACCAGACCTTGGTGGTGTTAAGAATGGAAGCTCGCTGGCTTTCGCAGCTCATACGACGGTTAAGAACATTAAATAGAGCTGCCCCACCTTACTCGGATCTAAGCATGCAACGGCGAGAGCTTATACATGCTTGCGTAGCTTGATATCGGCCGTAGCGATAATAGCAAGCGATCTACGGCCTATTTGGGCAGGTACGTACAACTGCCGCCGGTCTATCTGGATGCGCGACGCACAGATAACTCGGGCCACGGTGCTGGAAGTCGCCATTGATCTTCTGTAGTGGTTAGGCGGTGATGCGGAGTTCGAGCATAGAATTGCGAGATGATGCAGTGTACACAAGAGGCCAAACCGAGGTGTCGGGAGACAGCCACAACCGACAGCACCACCTGAGCAAGGTTGCTAGGCCTAGCTAGACTTAGTCCGCATAAGATGAGTTTGAATTTCTTCAATTGGAGGTCAATGGAGCCTGTCTTTTGGGTTCATAACATGGCGTTCAGCAGAGTTTTTGCTATCTCTATACTGTTGTTTATCATCGAAATCTTTCAAGACCCATCACTTCGTATGCATTCGTAAGATCCTCCCAACGCCTCGTACCCCAGTGACGTACTGTGATACAGCCGAGCCTCACACATCTACAGCACCGTGCCGAAGCCAAAGGTCGTCTTGATACTTCGGACATAATACTGATCCCAGTTGGTCTTAGTGGGCTCTTCCTGACCAACTGGTACGCCCTTCCATTCAACCCTCATTACCGTCACGGCGTCAACGTCGTTTTGGTCAAACCATATGGACAGTGTGGAGTAGTGCCCTGCGGGCCATTGGGCAAGTCGCCATTTCTGGACGATGTGTGTGGGTTCTTCAAGTTCAGTGAACTCTCCACTGACATTGCCACCGAAGAGCTCGAAAGTGCCACCAGGCTTGGCGCCCGTGAAATTCTTCGGCGGCGCGCGCGTGAATGCAGCTAAACGCTGAGGGTCTGTGAAGGTCTGAAACAAATTGGCAGCATCTGTCCGGAACTCTGTGCTGTCGGTGATAGTGGTCACGTTGACAACTGCACCAGAGCTGCTCTGTTGGGAGCCAGTTGCTTCCGTCTTGGAGCTACCGGACTTGTTGACACTCGAACTTGAGTAGACTTTGGCAGAAGGAAAGCTGCTGCTAGGGTTGGTGCCTGGCGCATGCTGGATGTCCTTTGCATGTTCAGCCATGACCGCCGGCACAAGCTGCGTGAAAGCTTTGCGCAGCTGCGGTAGGATATCAGAGCGTACTAGCTCCTTTACGGGCTGTTTGCTGCTGTCCTCGGAATAAACATCTACCTCAAACTACATAAACCGTCAGTGACTAGTCCAATGGCGGATGGAGTAAGACACAGAGGGTGTGAGCGAAGGGAACATACGACATACTCGTCTTCCTCGGTGTCATGAGCGACTTCGGGGACGGTAATAGTGCCGCTAGCCTCCTCGCCCTCTTTGTTCTTGCCTGCCGACCGAGTCAGCTCGCCCAAGAAGAGTGCAGCCGGGCAGATACACAGCTGGACAAGCACATACCTGAGTATTCGAGTTTCAACTTCACATCAAAAATGGTGATGACTTTGCCCTTGCGCTGGCTCACATCCACATCTCCATCCATGCTCACAACCTTGTCGATCTTCGCTGTTACGCCATTTCGCTCTGCCGATATTTGCGTGAGCTCCTTATCGAGGTATTCTCGCGTCCAGCTCGAGACATCCTTGTTGACCCAGTGCCAGTTGTTGGGGTTGTGGAGGACCATGGTAGTGGTGGTGGCAGTGGCGGCGGGGGTGGAGCACCGGCTTAGTATTGGCAAGCTTTCTGTTACGGGCTCGTCAGCTTCAGAACCTCCATACTGATCAGAAGAGCGCATGTGTTGAGAGTGTGTCAGTGGGCGACTACAAAGAGTCTATGCAGCTGATCCGCATGCAAAGAGTACAAGTCTTCTCAGACTGGTGCCAGCTTGTGTCTCATCATTCAACAGTGGGTGAAACATGATGTATTACTTACAATTTGTGCTGCGCAAAGCTGAAGGTCAAGGTCGCAAGATTGGGAGCGAATAATTAAACACGATTAATTAAAAGAAAAGGCTGAGAATGAGAATTATGTAGAGAAGAGAGCCAGAGGCAGAAGTTTCTGGAAGTGACAATGTACGCCGCGCTAATACCGGACCGAGAGAAGTTCCGGATGCCCTATTGGCTCGTGCCCTAATGGCACAGAAGTGTATCGCGGAGTCTTTCCTCGTCGTGTTTACATCTTGCCAAACTGGACTTTTCTTCATTACCGACTCTAAAGTGTGGGATTGCCTCCTCGAGTATTCTCTCTGAATGTATCCGCTGCCTGTTGGCACAGTAGTATGCATTCGAAGTCTGTAGATGCAGGTTGCGCAAAGTTGTTCTAGAGCCCTTCGTGCTATCAGCATTGACTCTACTCAGTTGTAGAAAGCTGCCACACAGGACAAATCTCAGAGACTCCAGAGACTGTGCTATGGTTGTGTGCACGTTTGGTCACGCCCCTCATTACGGCTCTTGTCAACTTTGGAAGCCCTATAGCTTGTCCACGGTGAGTCTTGCGGCCCGACCGGATGTCGTAGTGCAAGGTCATCGACCCCGCAGAGACGTCGGCTCGATAGCTTCAGCCTGTACCACTTGAGCTTGCGCATCGTCGCCTCAATATCCCATTTCTCCTAGTCTTGTCCAGAGATGCTTTAAAGGTTCGACTTTGTCAGTGTATCGATAGCTGCCCGACAGGGAAGGCGTCACGCATGCAACTCCAGATTCAATCCTTGGAACGCGTCATCAAACTTGATACCAATCTCGCCGCATACAGAAGCATACGGAGCTCTTTGATACTTGGCTCAAACGCTAAATGCTAAGCCGCTCAGTCGTACTGCGGCTCCTGGTATCAGCAATAGATTGCTTTCATTCATAACGTTCAAGTGAGTGTGAACGCACTTCTTGTCTTCACAATGCAAGGTTTCGCTGACAATGCGAGGCCGTCCGCTCTCAGTTTCGATATTATCTCCACCGCATTGAACATGTAAGTGCGCTTATCCCTAGCTTTCCTCTTGCGTCCCATTGCTTTGCCCTGTCATACTCTCACTTGTTGTGCACGAAGCATCACTACTGAGGCTCGCAGCAAAGATACCATGGCAAGAGGACGTCAAGCCTACAGCCAGAATTACGATACTACAGCGTTCCCTGCAATGGTAGTCTTCGTTCTACGTTCAAATAGGAATCAATCTATCGTGCTAAACCCAAGAATGCGACCCGGTAGGTTTCGTTGTGACCACTTTAGTCCGGTCGTTTTAACACTTCAACTATCATTACCGCACCTGATTCACTGCAGCAGAACTCCCCGCGTCCATCGGCATCATTGTCCACACGGCAGGTCAAACAAAAGCAAAAGATGATATGACGAACGGATTCTTTCAGACACTGAGAGTCACGAACATTGCTACAACATCGCAACGAAATCCCTAATAAAGATCTCCATCTACCATCCTGACTTCATTCGCGCCGGGAACGAGCCAATAGCTCTTGTAACGAAATTTGCCGAAAGGATATATGCTACTGAAGACCCCCAGCGGGCTGCTGGACTCAGGTCTAAACTGATAGAATTACTGGAAGATCACCGAAGTAGCTCCGAACATGTAGCACTCGTTGGCAGAAAAGGACGAGGAAATTCGAGTGTAGTGGAGGCTAGTCTGGGTGTACCTGGGATTACTATGAGGGTAAATTTGACTTCCGCAAGAAGGTAGTTGTCTAACTCCTACAGGGACTCGACCAGTGAAGCTGTCACTCATGTACCAATTGTCTATACGCCCCGGCAAATCAGCTCACAGGAACCCTACCAAGCGAAGCTTCAATTTGGCGACAGCCGAACCTGTCGAGTTTCGGTACGCCTGCACATCACCAATGGGATAGCAAGTCTGAATCGAGGTGAAGATTGGTTACTAACAGGAAATATAGACAAGGGACAAGAGAGTTTGCGAGTGCTTAAGGGTTTATTTCGGGACCTCCTTGTTTCGCTTCGGATTTGTCCATCGCCGTTTTTCTTGGATTTGAAAGCTTCGGCAGCGTTCGTAATGTCGACGAAAGGCAAAAGGGGGCGTATGCGGACTGTGAAAGATGGGTGGAGGAGCGGTGCTCAGCCATGATTAAAAGGCTTAAAGGCGATGGTTAAAGCTTTCTGCGCCTCTACCGACTCATGGGAAGACCCAGCTCACCAGCATTTCTGTGAGTGGAGGAAACTGCATGGCAAGACCGTACAGTGTTTCTTGGCTAAGCACGGCAATCATCGAATCAAGATATCTCCTACCGCTAGCTGGAGCAAGATCCTACTTGGTCATCCGCAAAAGGCGCTCGATTCCATCTTCAAACATGTGTCCTGGATATTTGGTCGTGCTATAAGACTACAAAAGAGAGAAATATAACAAAGATCAGTGCCTAAGAATGACTTTTGGGTCACGCAGGGACGAAAAAGCCTAAGCATCGTCACCCATCTTCACATCTTCTCCCTCTGGTGCGTCGACCTTCATATCACCTTCCTCTTCCTCGGCGACCATGGCCTCGGTGGCTTGCTCGCCATCACTAACATCTCCCTCTCCTGCCCCTTCAGCCTCCTTGGCTTGCTGCTCTGCCTTGGCCTTGTCGGCGACATGGTTGATAATTTCCGTGTCCTTCTCGTTGAACAGTCTGAGCAACATAGCCTTGCGGTCGTCCTTGTCGACCATGAGGTTGGCACTACCTGGATGCCTCCAGAGAGGGAGTACCATGCGGAATGGAATGCCCTTTTCCTCATCCTTCTCGACCCGGACGAAACAGCATCCAACGTCCATCTTTTGGAGCTGGTCACCGACTTCGCCGAGGCCGGTGTCGCCTTCTTTAGGCAACTTGGGGAACATTTCCCTGATAAGCTGGTGCAGAGTCTCCTTGCTCTCCAACTTGACTATGCGCTTCTTTGCCCAGGGCTCAAGGATACGGATACCCTCGTTCTGTAGCCGCCATGGCGCTTGCGTACGGTCCATGTCCTTGATCTTGTGTGCAACAAACATAACTACACCGCAATGTATGAATTTCATGCCACGGTCTTTGTTCTGTGAAATGATGGTTCTCGCGAAAGCCGAAGTGTAGTAAATCTTGTTAAGGGACAGACCTTCCTTGTTCTTCACCATGAAGCGATCCCGCGGGAAGCGGTCATCAATGCCGAAGAAATCCATGATGGAGGCGATAGTCGCGTCATCGGAAGGAAGGTATTCAAAGTACTCCTTGGCTTGGTTTTGGTTCTCAGGCTTGAGCTTGGACACGGCGGATGGAGTGGCTGAGCCGTTTGTCGCAGCCTTGGCATCCGAAGCTGATGTTCCATTTTCGGAAGCTGCACCCTCAGTCTTGGCCTTTTTCAGAGACTCATCGTCGCCTGATTCTTCTAGCTTACGCTTGAGAGTGGCTGCGACATCAGAGACTCCGTCTGCAGACTCTTCCTTGGTAGCGTCCGCCTCGATGACATTCTCAGCGGGCGTTGGGATGGATGAGTCGGTCGTCGTGCCGGCCTGCGCCTGCGCTCTCTGGGCCTTGGCGGAATTTTCAGGGTTCTGTGTCTGCGAAATCTTGATATCGTC
Organism: Paradendryphiella salina; assembly: GCA_900634815.1. NCBI lineage: Eukaryota > Fungi > Ascomycota > Dothideomycetes > Pleosporales > Pleosporaceae > Paradendryphiella > Paradendryphiella salina. The sequence continues at coordinate 44,699 of LR132133.1, read as the reverse complement.
GAGTTTTTCGATAATGGCGATGAAAAAACCACCCGTATCCTGCAAGTGTGGGTATACACGTATGCAGCGTTCCAGTGGGATGCGCTCTTCCTCGGACTTGGAAATAGGCGGGAAACAGCCGGGAGTAATCTTGGTAGAAAACTGACGTTCAGGCTCTTCGACCTCATACTTAGCCTTCGCCTTCTGGTAAGCCTCCCAGTTGGTGAACATGTGAGCAGTCTTCTCTCCTCCCGCAGTTATGGATGATGTGTCGAGAACCTTCCATACGTTGAGACCCGGCTTACGCTTGAGTTTTGGCAGGTGGCTCGAGCAGTCGACAAGCTGGACCTTTGAGTTACCGCCGCAAGCCTCGATGGCTGCTGCAACGACTGCCTCATTCTCGACTGGGTTCATACTGCAGGTAGAGTAGACCATACGGCCGCCCTTTTTGAGCATCTGCAGACCTCTGAACAGGATGCGCAGCTGAAGGCCGTGTAGACCAAGTCCATCCTTTGGTGTCCACTTCTGCCACACGTTGGGGTTTTTGCGGGCGGTTCCATCACCAGAGCATGGCACATCAGCCAATATCCTGTCGTACTTGAGGTACTGCTTCTTGCCGCCGTCGCTGGGTAGTTCGATCGAAGGGAATATCGAGGCGTCGTGTTGGGTGACGATGAGGTTGGGGAAGTTGAGTCGCTTGACTTGATGGACCAGCATACCAGCGCGCTTGTAGTCGGAATCGTTTGCAATGAGCAGGCCGGTTGAGCGACCGTCGTCGCTATAGTCACCATCCGCGCCAAGGTCGACGGTTTCGCCGTTGGCTACCCGCTGCACACGCTCCTCCTCGTCACCGTGAATCATCTCAGCCAGCTGGGCCGACTTGCTTCCAGGTGCTGCGCACATGTCGAGGACTACCATGCCCGGCTTCACGTCGAGGAAGTGAGGCGGAATCATACTGACAACCTCCTGTCTGCTGATGTTTCCGGAGGCGGCTTCGGCGACGAGGAACTTTTGGAAATCGGCGAAGGGCGCATGTCGCCGAATGACCTTCTTGTGAGTCTTCATGTGCCATACGAGCTCGTCGGGGAAGGCCTGGACTGCTTCTGGTGGCGAGACTGGCTTGCCCTCAAAATGCTTGGATGCAATTGCTGGAATGTATCGCTGCTTGAAAATCTCGCGCACAGCGAGAGCATCGGATTTGGTGCCGGTAAAACGGAAGCTGTTAGGCAGGTCGGCCTGGAGAGCCTTCCACATGTCCTCGAACTCAGACTCGTCCAAGAATCCTCCCATGCGATAGTAACTCTCGAAGAGCTCATTCTTGCGCTCAATGTTGGACCATGGCTCAGTGCGAGTATCGCGTCCTCCGCCACCGCCGCCGCCGCCGCGACCACCCTTCTTACCGCGGAATGCTTTGCGGCCGCCGCCCTAAGTAGAATTAGTCACACGATACGCGCTGCGCATGCTGCGAGGACTTACGCGACCTCCTCCTCGAGCCATTGCTGGGTATGAGAGTATGTAGAGGCTGTGATTTGCAAACTTGCAGCAATTGTCGCAAGTCGGTAGCTCTCAGGAAAATGTCGATAGCTGCGACGAGTGGACCAATCGAGCGGGGCATTAGCGCTGGTCGTTGCCTTGGCGCATCCACTAGCGTCCGCACATGAATTTCGAGTTCGCCTAACGAACTTTCTCTCTCCAGCTTCCCGACAACAACAAAGCCAGCTACTAACTACCAGCAAAATGGCCCGCTCATCGTGAGTTCAATGCCTTCGAAAGATTGGAAAGGCTCTAATTCACTGTTCAGCGTCCCCACCCAAAATGACATCGCCGTCCCCGAGTCGGTGCTCAAGAAGCAGAAGGCCCACCAGAAGACGACCGACTCCCAGGCCGCGGACCTGAAGAAGAAGCGTGAGGTATAACAGTCTCCCGCAACCTGCGCAAGCAGATAGGAGTATCACAGTTGGCTAAGACTTCCTTAGGCCAACAAGCAGAAGCGCGAGGTCATCAAGGAGCGCGCCGCCAAGTACACCCAGGAGTACATGAAGGCCGAGCGTGACGTTATTGAGGCTAAGAGGGCCGCAAAGCGCGACAACTCTCTCTACGTCCCCGCTGAGCCCAAGCTCGTCTTCGTTACCCGTATCAAGGGGTATGCAAAATTCTCGCAATATTGCAATTCGCACGCTAATCCCTCGTAGTATCAACAAGATCGACCCCAAGAAGCGCAAGACTCTCCAGCTCCTCCGTCTCCTCCAGATCAACAACGGAGTCTTCGTCAAGCTCACCAAGGCTACCAGCGAGATGCTGAAGATCGTCGAGCCCTTCGTTGCCTACGGATACCCCAACTTGAAGACCGTCCGCGAGCTTGTCTACAAGCGCGGTTACGGAAAGGTCAACAAGCAGCGTCTGCCGATTACCGACAACGCCATGATCGAGGAGAACCTCGGCAAGTTCGGCATCACCTGCATTGAGGACATCATCCACGAGATCTACACTGTTGGCCCCAACTTCAAGGCCGTCTCCAACTTCCTCTGGCCCTTCAAGCTCTCTTCTCCCAACGGTGGTTTCCGCACCCGCAAGTTCAAGCACTTCATCGAGGGTGGTGACCTTGGTAACCGCGAGGAGTTCATCAACCAGCTCATCAGGCAGATGAACTAAGCTGTTGGGCTTTGTTCCATTGGGTGGAGTAACGGTTAGCTTCAAAACGATACCATGAAGATTACGACTAGTGGTCGCCCGCTTCTTGAAAGAGGATGGAGGGCAGGCCGAGCCACATGCTCTGGTTAGCTTAGACAAGTCTTCTGCATGTCAGCTGAAGAAGGAATTCAAAAAGTTCATTCCATCCTTGAGACCATGTCATTCCGGTGTACTTTAACACTCCAGATATGAACTTGATTGACCTAGTAGTCTATTGAGAACTTATCCCACTTTTCGTCGTTGACATGATCTTGACTTTTGCTCCTTGGGTAACACTGTTCGCGCAGACTATGTAGACTGAGACGCTCTACCCGCCATCCCAATGCATCGTGCCGTGCATTCGTCTTGCGTGAGAATAACCGCTTTGGATGAGGAGGGGTTCGACCCGTAGTGTACCATCATATACAAACACATGGCTCACGAGTATATTACTGCCGCGTGTAGAGATTGGATCTCCTGAGTGGAGTTGTTGGTGGTGGTATTATCCCTGATAATATTGCTGATGGTATGGATGGGTAAGTGTTGATATAGGGATGAGGTAGATTAAAGCATATGCAAGGTAAAGAGAGAGAGTGTGTGTGCACAAGCCAAAGAGGAGAGTTTACTAATCTTTTCGGAATAGATGTCGGATAAGATGAGATGAGATGGAATAGAAGTTTACTCCAAAGTTTTTTTCATTTTTTTTCTTCAGGTAAATGCGTTATGCATCCTTGTGTTCGTGGCAGTAGCGATCAAGCGCAAGGTTAAATAGCAAAAAAGAGAGTAAAACCCTCTGTTTTTGGGAAACTAGGATGAATTCCCGGGGAGTGAAAAAGTAGCAAAAGAAAAGAAAGCAAAAACAAAGAAAACGGCTAGAGGAAGAAGAAGAAGAGATGCGGCATGTGTGTGGTATGACCGTTCTTGACAAGTAAATCACCCAAGTATACAATCGTGCAGGAAAGCTGTTTTTTGTCGACTTTGATGGCAGTGGCGCTGAAATGATGCAAGACATGAGGCATCAAGACTTGCACTTTGATTCTCGTTTCATAGTAGGCAACCACCCACTCCATCGCTAACATGCACATTTTTGGTTCGCCCATCGTCATATCCTACAGGCATATCATGTCATATATGCTCTCAATATGGATGGAGCGAGCAAGTGAGCGAGTGATGCAAAAAGGGTATCGGTATCTACTATCGGAGTCCGCCGCTTTCCGCCTCAAGTAGTGGCTGCTCGTCTCCCCCCCACTCACGTCTGCACCGACTGTGCCGCAAGGGCATTTCCCAGAACATGCAGAAAGCGCTCCCAAATACGTTTTTACTCCATGTCATCGAGTCAACTCTAGTGCAAGGAGCCGACGGCGTATTGTCCATCGTATTCGAGCCGTCGCCAAGACGATTTCTACTACATTCGTATTATGCCTTTCTATACTCGTTCTCACACACCAGTGCCGCCTGTGCCTCCGGGACCTTTGTTCGTGTCAGCAATCGTAATTACATACATAGTACCGAGAAAAGACGCAAAGAGATAGACGAAACCTCACTTACCGAAGAAAAACCCATCAAAAAGATCTAGCCCGTTCCCATCACTCCAGTCATGTGTCCCGTCACCGAAACCCATTCCAAACCCTATACCGACATCTTGCATGCCGCCACTGCTGGACTCGCTCCCGCTGCCACCGCCTTGCACGGGGAAGCTGTCTAGGAAGTCTAGATCCGAGAAGCCCAGATCGGGATACGTCGAGTTGATGTTCTGCGCGAAAGCGTTGTAGGGTAGTTGATTTGATATTTGGTATGGAGAGGCCATGGAAGGATTAGCCGGGGGCGTAGTGGTAAAAGTGTTTTGTTGCCGGTTGGGGCTAGTCATTTCGGGACTTGCTGCGAAGAAGGTAGGTTGTTGTTGGTGGGAACGGAATTGTGGGGACATCTTCAAGTCTGCTGTAAAAGGCTGCTGCATTTGCGGGTCGGATTTCATCGGTGCTGGTGGAGGCCTCATGGCGTTGACTTGATTACTGACACGGCTAAAGGATCGTTTATCTGTCTCGTCATCCGAGAAGAGATCCTTGAGGTTCATGTCGAAGCGAGGGACTGGTCGCCGTTGCTGTTGCTGTTGTTGCTGCTGTTGGCCGAAGAAACCCGACGTGCTCTTCGGACCGTAGCCTTGCATCTCGGTATCCGACGTAGCAGCCACGTCTATCGATGTATATGTTGTGGAGGGGAAGGTTTGTGAATGATATTGCTGCGTCTGTGGAAGGGAGCGCATGGCCTGGGGCCCGAAACCAGTTGTTGACATGCACATCTGGATGGTCGCTTTACTCATCCGATCAAATGCGTCCCGGCATGCCTCCGCAGGCGGGCATTTGTCAATCAGATCACCCAATACGGATGTCGCGGCAAGGACGGTAAAGTCGACATCGTCGAGAGACTGTAGTAGTCAGTAAGGATGGTCACATCGACACGCGTTTCGTGTTACACAGGCGGATCATTTTGACGTACCAATAAGCTGCGTACGTGAACGCTGTGCCACACCGCATATAGGAAAGATATACCTGAAATATGTCAGAGTGCTGCCAATACTAGTCGAAACCAAACATACCGGCCATGAATAGGTGATGGGTGGCCAAGAAGGTATAGTTTACCAGATGCACGCGATGCAGCTGCCGGTAGAGTCTCAAAACCTTCTGGCCAGCCTCAGCTACTTTGAGGAAGACCAAATCCTCATCATCTCGCTTCTCAAGGTTGCTCATAGAAGGACTGCCCATATCTGAGCCGGTATTGCCGAGCTCATCCTGCAGTCCAGATGGGACCACCAGGCTCTGTCGGTACAGCATGATCAGCGCTTGCCAGTAATTAAGTTCCAGAAACAGGGGAGAAAACTGCACGCCAGCGTCAAGTTGCGTGGGCGCAGAATCCTTCCATTCCAACAATCGCCTGTCAATATCAACACGCCAGGCGCGGAAAGACTCAAAGTTGGTAAGGAAGGGCGAAGGCAGCTTAGTATGCATAAATTCATTGCCTTTGTTTGCACCACTAGCTCTTGCCTGCTGTGCCTGTCGGTGTTGTAGGACTTGCAGGATTTCAGATTGCAGTAGTCTCAGCCGGAAATAGTGATGAGCTACAATCTTGTATGTTGGCTTTTGTTGGTGTACTGGTGGGTCTAGGAAACCTTCCTTGGTAATAAAGCGGTCGTCGAGTAGTGAAGGGAACTCTGTGGTCACGATCTGATCCGTAATGCCCTATGCGGCTGTTAGTATTCGGAAAGACTCCAACACGCCCTTTCTGCAGTAAAGGGAACCGAAAGTAAGTCCCCGCTGGGCCTTGTAGGTCGTTATATCGTAGCAAACAAGTCCCGCAGCGAAAATGTAGGATGGCGGTAGAGCCTGCATGGGAAGGGTGGTACAGCACGAGAAATATGACGATCCCAACAATCAAGAGAGTGTACTTACGAATGGTCTACCGACACATGTGCTCACAAGCCTGTCTAACGAGTAGACGCACCACCACAATCGTCTTCGAAGGTCTCTAACCCACTGTCTGCGGCCTCTTTCTTTTGCATCTATTTTTGAAGGATTGGCGCTGCTGCTGCTGCTGCTGCTGCTGCTGCTGCTGGCAGCTGCTGTATTGCCGTTACCTTCGGTTTTGAATGCAGGGTTCCCAGCAGGCTGGTCTTCTGCACCCGCACCGTCGATACCCACACCATCCTCGTAATGCAATCCTAGATCCACTCCGAGACGGACAGCGACGCCCACAATGTACCACAGACCTGGCGCCACGGGTCTTAGTAGCGCAAAGCCAGCCAGGAGTAACACGGCCTGCAGTTCCTCAAGGCCACCGCCGAAGCCATCGGGCCGGTCCGCAGCAGGGGAGGAACCCAGAAAGTTTTCCAGGTGTACAATGGCAGATGCGTGGTACTCTTCGGGTTGATGCTGGTGGCCTGCAAGTCGCCGCTTCTTGCTGCTCGGTGGTGATGATCGCGGTTTGTTTGGTGACCGGCCATGGTCCGACGTCGGGGATGCCTCAGAGTCGGAACTGCCCATGATAATGCCAGAGCCTATAGCAAAGACGATGTTGAGCATGTACGATTCTCGGGAGGTGCGGTGCCGTTCGCCAGAAGCGTACACGCGCTCGAACATTTCCATAAACTCGCCGCGATGCAGGATAGGTATTTGTGGGTTTGCGTGCTCAAAATACAGTTCCACAAGACGTGAGCCAAGCTCTCGGTCTGGAAAAGGCGCCTGTCGTATGGTGGGTTTGGTTTGCAGTCCAAAGAACGAGTCGCGCATGGAGGTGCCGCTGTCCACGACATTGCTGGTGACCTTGCTTCCCCGATTGCTTCCGCGCTCAGAAGAGGAGCCAGATACCGAGCTCTTGACGGCAGCAAATACGACTCTTGCAAAGGATATGCCGGATGTGGAGCCTAGGTATCTCGGGTCACTGGCACCTTGTACCGAGACCATTCCGATGTTGGACACCAGCTTGGTCAGCTTCTCGCGATCGTACTTCTCGCTCTCTTCCTTGGCCTGGGCGGCCGTGGGCTTGGCGGTGCCATTGTGCGGTGGCGGCGCTGCCGTGATGGGTCGCGGGGTGCTGGAGCCGTTGGATGCAAAGGCTGGATTGAAGTCCTCGGCCTCTTGGAAGTCGATGCAATTCTCTTGTAGCAAGGTCTCGAGGTATGCGACGCGGGTTTCGAGGTAGTAGACGTAGCTGTCGTACTCGTCAGTATGAAGCCGAGGCGACTTCAGATAGCTCTCCCCTTCCAGGCTTGCGGACGGCATACCTGCGCGGGATTTCACGCTTCGTGATGGGGTCGTAGCCCACGCACTTGATGCCAGCCTTGTCGCATGAGGCGCACGAGGGCAGGCGCTGGTCGCATCTATTCTTGCGGAGCCTGCAGCGGTTGCAGGCGCTCACATTGCGGAATGAGCTCGACGACGAGGGCGCGACGGGCGATGCAGGCTTTGCCGTTGATACAGAGGAGTCCGAGGGCGAGGGCTTATCCCCGTCATGAGAGGACTCCTCCAAAGAGCGTTTGAGGCCGCTCATCAGGGCGCATGGCAAGAAAACCTCAGGGTTCGGGCCTAGTCGAGCTCTCGTCGGGTCTGGCGTCGTATTTCCGAGCGAGCTCAAGATGGACGGGGACGGGCAAGCTTTCGTCCTCCCCGCACCTCAGCGTAAGGCGTCAGCGACCACCACGGGCGCCGGAGAGATGGATGTGGGATGCGATTTGGATTGCGGTTGCGATTGCAGTTGCGCGACCAAGATATCCTGCTGTGGCGTGCAGTTACCATTGTTCCCAGGAGTAATCGACATCCGTTTGTCGCGCGTGGATGGCTAGCAGCCCGCACATGGCCCTTATCTCTACAGCGGTAGATAGGCTGCTGCCACAAAGCTCTTCGATCCTCATCAGCCTCGGTAAGCAACCACCGCCGCCGCCCTGGCCCGCCGCAGGATCCAAAGCCATCCATTTCACCGCAAAGGTGCACACGAGAGCGTTGACTTGATGCTTGCTGCCTTGAATCATACGAGGTGCCGTATGCCAGGCTTTCCAGTCTGATGATGACGGCCGTCACTGACTCGGGACCCTGGCCGTTCCCATGCGCATAAAGCACACCGATTGAAGCACGTGTGGAAGCAAAAAGGAAGCATCTGTAACATCAAAGGGACCCACATCGCCAATGCCTCCAGCCATTAGACATGTTTCGCAGAACCCCGCTCAATGCATCTTGACTGCCGTCCGACAGCTCAAGACTCACCGCCAAGGCCCTCTTTGACTTAGACCTGTCACGAACCCCTCGCGCATATATATATGCACACGTCAAAAGCAAATCTCATGATTGAGAACCGTCATAATCGTCAGTTGCCTAAGAAAGCTATTCTAACATACAATGTAACAGGGAAGATAATATCTACTGGGGTATTGTGTTCTTGAAACAAACGCCTGCTCGAGGAAGACCATTACTGGTGTCCAAAACAATCGAGCTGTCCCATCTAATCATGTCGATCAAAAAAAGTGCCGCCCAATAAGTGATGTCGCTAAGTCGCTCCCATAATAATGCGCCGGGTAAAAAAGAAAATGGAATACCATCCACCCCGCCGATAAAAGTCTATGATCCCGAAGTTGAATGCAAATGAAAACGTCGCTACCGGCGCGCGGACGTCGAGCCCGTCGCGGGTGCGGTATCCGTTGGAGCGAATGCGCCGTAAAGTTTTTTTGTCGTGAATGTTTCCGTCTATTTTGAAAGGACCGTCTCTACTGTCTCGTCTGGTGTAAGCGTGATGATGGAATCAGCGTCCGAGTCGGTATCCAATAGAGCCTCCTCATCATCTTGTGCGGCAAAGTTTGTTCGCTTGTTGCCCTCCTGTAGAGCAAATCCAGGAAGCCATCCTAAAAATGCGACGGCGGCAATGGTCCACCATGCAAGTCCAGACATGTGCAGTGAGGTGCCAAGGCTGTCGACGGCGCCAGATACAGTGGGTCCAAAGCCACGAGCGACGCTCGCAGACGACATGGCAACACCGTTCAGAGTGCCGAGCACCTTCTTGGATGGGCACGAGTTCGCCAGGATAATGGCCAGAGAAGGGTAGGACAGTGATTGGAACGTCACCTTGGCGATGAGCAGGACCGTGAGCCCTGGAATGCGAAGGCTCTCGGGTAGGATAGCCAAGTACGGAGCGAGCAGGTAAAGGATAGGGTAGCAAGAAAGAGTAATCCAGAAAGTGCGGAGACTACCGAGTTTTTTGCTGAGCCAAGGAAAGACGATAACCTGAGCAAACATCTGAAGGAAGCCCTGAGCGGCAAGGAAAGCCCCGGTTGTCTGAGTCGACCACCCGAATCCACCCTCGAAGTGGAAAGGAAGGTGCTGGTTGTCCCCAGAGGGTACCTTCTTGGACATAAGGATAGGCAAAAGTTGTTCAAGGGAAATGGTGTGGAAAGCGAGGATACCATAGCATAGAACGTTCATGCATATTTGCTTGGAAAAGGCCTGTCGAATTGTCGGTGCTGGGGCGAGTTCCTTGTCGAGAGAAAATTCGGGCAATTCTGAAATGGAGGTGCGCGTACTGCACAGAGTCGGCGAGCTATCGGTGCTTCTATACGACTGTGCATCGTGGTCATGATCGATGAGCATCGAGCTCATTTCGTCAAGAGAAGCATCCTTGTCGTCAAACGTTGTCTTTGCGTCTCGGTTCCAAAGTTTACGAAGCAACCATTGGCCCGCCTCACGTCCCCGATCCTGGTCGTATTTGCGATCCTCGTGCGTCTCTTCCAGAAACAAGATGCCGACAGTGAGGCCGAGAACAACGAAACCGGTGCAAACAAGGTTCGGCAGAAGAAATGGGTACGTGTCGAACATAGTGGCCTTGAAAGAGGGCATGACGTCGGCAGGACGGGCAAGCAGGCCGCCAAGCGCTCCGCCGATGATGGTGCTACAAAAAAGCGGTCAGCCGTGGATAGATGAATATGCTCGGGAGTAGCGTACCCGAGACACCATACGAAGGGCATGATGGAATAAGCGCGCGCTATGCACAAGTCAGTCGTGATCGGCGTGAGAATTAACATTAGACCAAACTCACGTTGGTGTCGCTCATCTGTGATCAGCTCTGCGACTGTCGTTTGGAGTACGCCGATGTTCCTGCATATTCGGTTAGCGAGGCCCCGACGCTAAACCGCACTATGACCTCACCCGTTGAGCAAACCTCCGAGAGCGCGGGCAATCAATGCCATTGGCAGGCTCGTGGAGAAACCAAAAAGAAGCATGCTCAGGCCCGTGCCAAAGAGGCCACCAAGCAGCACCTTCTTCCGTCCGACCCGGTCACTGAGTCGACCCCAGAAAATGCCGCTAATACATTCCATGAAGGCGAATGAGGAGGTCACCATGCCCGTGTACATGGAGATCTGAGCGGTGCTGTGCCCGCTCATGAAGGATTCGACCATAAAGTAGGCATAGGGAAATATGGACATGAAGGCAATGGGTTCGCATATCCGGCAAAGGGCTGATGGACGTGGTTAGTACCTCAGACTACGACGGCAGCTAGGTAGATGCAATGAGGCTCACCAAGTACGGCCATCTGTCGAGTTGGGAAAGGCGTGGTATCGGTGCCAACGGCAGCTGGCATGCCATATCGAGGCATTGTTGTGTGTCGGTGTGTATGTCGAGGTAACGCTTGTTATTGTTGCAGGTAGGGGGTAGGGTAGGGTAGGGTAGAGGACGGCAGGTTTGATTTCAAGTGAGGGTTGGGCGAGACAAATAAGACATGTGCGACTTTGCGACAGATTAGTACCTCCAGGGTTCAGAGGGCAGAGTCAGGTTGCAAAGGACGCGAGCGTCACAGGGTATATAAGGAGGAGCAAGATTTCAGTGGCGTCCTGAAAACGGATAGCCCGCTGAGAGGGAACAAGGATGGTAGGGGCGGGGAAGAAACGGAGAACAAGCGGTGATGGCAGTGGGTATGGATACGTAGTGTGGGCGGATAGGGCAAGCGGAGGGACGAGCAAAGGTAAAATGAGGAGCGGATCCGCGAAGGTATAGTTGCAAGTAAACAGGCCCGATCTTGAGTCGATGAGGACGGTGCTGGCAATCGGACAGCTGCAGGTAGCTCGTTTGTTTGTGCCTCCATGTGTCACCAGACAGAGTGTGCGAGCATGCGAAAGCGACGACGACCCCTGAAAGGTGGGCCAGGGCTGGGCCAGGGCTGGGGCTGGGGAAGCTTCTGCGTCTCTCGTACCAGGAGGTTCGGGTTGGGCGGAAACCACGACATTGGACGAGCTAGAAGGAAGCGAGTAAGGCGGGCCAAGGAGAGTTGCGAGAGCGTTGGACGTGGCTCGTAAGAGGAACAGGATCATCAGCGCAACCCGACTCCCCGGGCCCCAAAGCCTCGGTGCTAGTGTGCCCGCATGCTTCTACCGGATGCCACAGGCGCTAGTTGCCTGAGTCGGGCGCCGGCCGGGGCTTCCCTGTCGCGATGGGAACGACATGCCGGCCGCAGCTGGCCGTTCACATTCCGCATGCGGACACGACGGCCAGCCCGGCACCGCCGCCGCCTCCCCGTCCGACTCCCCGTCCGACAAATAGGACTGCGTGCCGCCTAGGCATACGCCACGCTGCTCATTTTCGCTGCCTCGCCGCTCAGGGGCACCAGCGCTCTTGACAGCCGGCGAGTCAGCAGTGTCGCCGAAGAATTTCGAGAAGCCAGCTCAGACCACCCACTGGGCGTGGCCGGGCTCGTGGGCGTGGGCATGGGCATGGCCCCAGGCCCCTCACTGTCAGTGACGATGACAGCACGCCATTGTGCTGCTGCTGCTGCTGTTGCTACCACTGCAACCCGCTGTATGGCCTTGCGACGGTGGGAGCCAACTGCTGGCTGGCATCGTCACTGCACGCCAACCGGTCACGCCGCGATGCGCATCAAACCAGCGTCGCTTGGTTACGATACACGACGATCCGGCTTGTCGTCAGCGCCACAAAGGCATGAGTCGCGCCGCTTGAATGGCCGAGCTCGACGACGCAGCGCGTTTCGTGTCCTTCAGATCGCTTCCTGGTACCCCTGCGTGCGCCCATTTCATTTGCTGCCCCAGGTATCATCTCAACCCCCCCCCCCCTGTCCGGCCAGCGTGGTTTCGAAGTCTCCCACGACCGCCCTCTCGGCCCAGCCGGGAATGCAGGACGTGGCTTGCTGCGTGCGTACGTGCGTACGTGCGTGCATCTGTCATTGCCGGTCGCGCATCGTGTTGCAATCTCAAGCAGTCATCAAGACATCATAAACCCAACCCTTGGAATCCCCCACCATCAGCTGACCCTCTTCTGCGCCCACCTGTGGTCCATGTACCGGCCGCGTCTGTACTGCTGCCCATCCCAGACCGCTCCCCCTCTTCCTCCCCCTCATTCAGCCTGCCACCTGTTCCGGTGGGACCGGACACGCTTCCATCGTATGTTGCCAATTGACCTGTCGCAGCATCACTGCAGACTGTGAACCAACCTTTGCTTGTTGGCCAAAGCAAACGCCAGCAAAAAGTCAAAGGTGTCAAAGCACAACGGCTGTTTCGTCCCAGCCAAAGTGGACCGTGGCCTAAGCGGTCATGGCGGTGTGGATATGTAAGGCTGGCCTGCAGATTTCCACGCGAGGACAGGGTTTAAGCAGATGGTAGCGTCTGAGACAGCCACCGCCTTTTTTAGTCGCTCAGGAAATGTGCCCCCTGGCCCTCTGATTGCTGCCGTAGAATCCTCCGAACTTGACACCTTGCTGTTTTCTTCCTAGGCACTCGTGCACATCACCATGCAGTGACGAAAGCATGCCAGCGGCACAGTGGGCGTGTGCTTGGGTTCAAGAGGTTTCAGAGGCTTGGGGTGGTTCACGCACTTGTCGGAACGAGTGTACAAAGACTGCAGACAGCCTCGAAACCGGCAGTATGGGTCGATCGGAATTGGTCTTGTCCGATCGTTTTGCAGACCATGTTGCCTTGATTTGGGCCGCAAGCGTCCACACTACGTCTGAGGTCCTTCCTTTGCCTTCTTGGCGACTATTGTGATACTTTCGCATAAGCCTACCCGTGATGCGCTGACTGGAGCCAGCGCATCTTCATTTCGACGTTGCACGACAGTTGGTCATCACAATGAGGCACGACCGCCCCCAGGCAACATAGGACACCGGTCCCTCTTTATCTGAATGCTTGTGTAGCCAAACTCAGCAGTCACAAACGGAGCACCGGTCGCTTCATGCCCCGACTGCAAGTGTTTGGCAACGGTATCGAGCAGTCCGCCTTGACTCGTCCATGCCAACGGTGCATGAGGTCATTACGCCCTCTGTCACATCTGACGTGAGTCCGACCGCCTTGTGCACTCGACCGGACCGACCGGTGCAAGCTTCCCAACACATCTGCTCGGCTTCATCACTTTGCATCCCGAATAATAACAATTGCAGCAATCAACTACGGGCATCCAGAGCGGGAGGCCGGCATCATCGGAAACAGAAGACTGATACATGTACTATTCCCGCAACACTTGTTCGGTAGACGGTGGCGAGGAATCGATTCTTCAACGTGGCTGATTTGTCCAACCAACAGGCTCGAATGACCTCTTCCATTTCATCATCACCGCTACGAGCTTGCCACGTCGTCGGGTCGCCCAAGGGTGCCATACTTCCAACCATGTGCGCGCATCTCCTTTACCGTGCCGCCAACCTCAAGTTCAAGTGTTGGTGTCGCACATGCAACGAATGGCAAATGAGCAGGAGCGCTAGGGGAATCAGGTGATCGCGTGGATCGGCTAGCGCTAGCGCCAAACGCGCATCCGCCATGCTTTGAGGCATCCCGAACTCCATACAACCATCACCGTTGTTCAAAATATGCCGTTGTCCGGCTCTGCATCGACTCTCCCGTCGTTTCGGAAGCAACACCTGCTCGTCGAGTTGTAGGTCGCGACATACAACCTTGTAGTGTTTCCTAACTGTGCACAGCTCCCGCCTGCGCTATGCACAACTTGATGGCGTTTTCCTGAGCATCACGCCCGGCGATCCGTCGCTGTGGGTCGGTGTGATCTTCGTGCAAAAAGGTAGGGTGCTCCATAGGACTAAGCGATCGTGTTGTGTTTCTTGCCTATTTGAGACCGGCCTTGTTCACGTTTGACAGGACCATATGCGCCTGCAGTCTTACGCTTCCAAATATCCTTCCCACCAAGCTATCCTGCTATACCCCCTCTTGTGACCTTTTCCACAGATGTCTTTCACCCGTTGCTCACGCCACTTACCACGTATACCTACACGACTGGCTCCGCAGACACGGATACCGTAAGTGCGACGGATGAAGAGCGGCTGCCACCGGGCGGATTCAGCTTGCGACACGGCTTTCCGCACTGGTTTGGACGAGCTCGAAAGTCTGTACCGAATTCTCGCCATGTCAGTGGATCTCCATTGGGTAGCCCCGCCCGTCCCGACTTCCATGTCACCCCGGGTGCTCTTGGTGCGCCCTCGCCGACCGAGGAAATCTCTATTGTGCGTATGCTGGAGTACATCCGTTCAACCTTCAATGAGGAGTCGATATTGGATTCGCTTCCGCTAGAGGCTGCTGCAAACCCAGGAGCCTATCACGCGTGGCGAGCCCATCGGGCGCCAATCTTACAGGCCCAGCAGACTTCATCCGCATCACCCAGCCTAGAGCCATCAATAACTGAGAAGTCAGAAGGTAGCAGTGCGTTAGGAAGAAATCGGCGCCCTGGAGAATGGAACTGGGAAGGTGTATGGGAGGACCGTGTAAGGAAAGCAGTCAAGGCTAGCTTCTCAGAACCCGTCCTTTTCGGCGCCGGAGCGGGGGAAGACATAGTAAGCTGCCAATGCCCAGCAAATCTCACAGGACTAAAGAATATTACCAGATCCGTTTCCGCGAAGTCGATGAAGAAATGCAGGATAAAATGAAGATGTACCTAGACATGGCTGCCGCTCGGACCGCCGAGACATGACGTCTCAATGTTGAAATTCACGCGGAACAGTCCGGCTGAGAGCCTGAGGTGACCTCTATTGGAAGGTCCAAAAGATTGACCATATTATCACTTCCTTTAGTAGAGAATACATCTCATCCTCATGCAGCAGGAGCCCCATAGTATGTTTACTTGCCCCACTTTGTGCCTTCTTCAAGGGGTTGCCAGTTTAGCTTCAGTATATTCGCTCGTCTTTGCCCTTGACTATGCATGTTATGTCCATATCCCAGCTTTTGTATTAGCTACTCTTCTTGCCCATCTTCATTTGCAAAGCAAGAAAACATTGCCGCGAGCTCAAAACACTACAAACACTTCACAGGCGCCAAAGGGGAAGCCGTCGAAAGTGAATGTGAGCGCGTCGCTGTGACTGCGTTTCCGTTTGGCAGGTCGGTGCGTGTCCAGAATGCGCACTACCATCACCACCACCGCAACAACAACAACAACAACAACAACGGGTGGCATCTTATTCCCGCCCACTCCTCTCTATCCATCGCCGCTATACATACAAAAGAAGTCGCGCAAAGCCACGTTCCGCCGACGCATACTCCGTAAGTCTACTCCCAATTATGGCTACGATCAGGACGTGTTTGGGCCACTAGACGACATAATCGACGAGATCAAGAACGATATCTAGGAGTTACCGCCTGACTATAGATTTGACCCATCTGACCTTGATTGGGTGCGTCCGCTCAAGGCTCCGTCGTCGTGGAGCGCAACACCTTTGCCAGTCAGCCATACTCCAAGCGACCATCCTCCGACCATACGCAAGAACAGGAACAGTCGCTCCTCAGCCTCAGGCTCAAGCTTTGGGGACTTGATGGCCTACTCGCGAAACAATAGTCAGGGTGAGGCTGGTAATGCGGGACGATCATCGCTCATTCCTGGTTCGGTGCCTTGGCCTCCGCTAGACACAACCTCGAACGAATTGGCACATGTGCTGAAGTTGCCAGCATTTACCAGTACGCCCCAACGCGTGAGTGCGCAACAGGCTCTAGAAAATATGGTTCGCAGCACTGAAGGTCGTAATGATCCACCAAAGCGGCGCAAGTCGAGCAGACTGCGACTCTTTACGAGTGGTCTGCCTCTTTTGCGTCGCCAGCGCACCGGCGATACAAGTCTCAGTGCTGGTGATTCATCCGACATAACCTCTCCGATTATTGGTACAACGCTTGCCGCTCACGATGAGATTGACGAAGGATTAGAAGCGAAAGACCTAACTGAAGATGCTGTCAGGGCCTTTCTAGGAAAGAATGCTCGCAAGTCCGTGGAAGTTGACCCCTGCGTGAAAAAGATGCTAAAATTATCTAGCGGGGAGAAGTTCAAGTCCTTAATGGATCGCTTGGCAAACCACATCGCAATACCGACTGACTGTGTTCAAGAAGGGATGGATGCAAATGCGCCGAACTCGCCTGACTCACTGCCGACTACTCTACGGGCAGCAATCAAGTTGTTCCCAGAGGTGAAGGTGCTTACCGAAGATGTTCAAGAGCTCACTATCGCAATCGACATCGAAGGCGTATTGCACAATCGGAAGCCTCTTCCAGATGTTGTGATAGATGTGGTTTTCTTGGTAGACAACGGGTAAGCGCCCCAGCGCTGGTAATGGCAACATTAGCTAATGCACGCTTCAGCTATTACGTGACCGCCGCTTGTCTCGAGAAGGCTTTGGAGGCGGTCAACGGCGCGCTGGTATGTCACATTAGCCGAAGTAGTTTGTGAGGCATGTACTTACTTTTGCCTAGTATCATCTCAGCTCCGGCGATCGCTTGGCGCTGTACACCACCCATTGCACTCACCGGAGCGTCACTGGAAATCGGCCCGATATGCTGTATCCGATGCGTCGTGTCAACAATGACACTGAGCCAGTGATCCGAGAGCTCACTTCTACAATCGCGCAAGCCGGTACTCAAGTCTGGGATCCGCCTCGCCCAAATCCATCCATGACTGATGTCATTCTTAGCATCGCTAGGTCGGTAGAGGTCGAACATCTCAAGGCTGGCCGTACACACATCATTATACTATCACCTACAGCCCATATACTCCATGACGTCTCAAAATTCTTCCCAGATCTCTATATTCACCGCATCAATCCTGCGATACTCCCTTACTGCCGCGAGCCAGAGTTATCAGACAAGGTTTGTCTTGACAGCTGCTGCAAGAATGTATTTGCGAGCAACTGGTCCAAGTATGAGTCTACGCCTAGTCGCGTCAAACGTATCTTGAAAAATGCTCGATCCTACCGACCTGTCGGCGAGCTGACTAGCTTGAGCGTCGAGATTCGGACCAAGACAGGTTGCGAGCTCATCGAATTCTACGGAAGCAGGGACATTCCTCAGCTATATTTGGGACAATTGCACACGCTTTTCGCTCGAGTCCGCGTAACCAAGGCCGAAGCTCGGACCACCAAGCTTGACTCAGATAATCCCATCCTCAACTCCAGTCTAGATGCCAATGGCCTCAGGCAGGACCTTCTGAACTCTGTCCATGTAGGCGCAACCAAGCTACACCTTTTTGATCTGCAGGTCTTACATCGGAACTCAATCCATGAGGCACAAGCCTGGAATTACACTGAAAGCCCATTGATCCTCACAAGCGAGCTTGGCGGTCTGGCACCGCCCCAAGATGCATCTTTAGAGGTCTACAGACGTCAATACTTTTACAATCTTACTCAGATCGGGACCGATGAAGCCAAAAGTGTGGCTGAAGACTTGCTTCATGCACTTCCTGAGGACTGCGAACACGCAAAGAAGCTGATCGAGCGTATGGTCAAGGAGATCGAGTGCCATCTAGCGATTCGCGAGTATGAGAAGAAATATCGACAGAAGCTTCCGCTTTGCCTAAGCCCCATCGAGATCGAGACATCCCACCAGTGGCTCATCGAACTGTGGGGCCGCAAGAAGAATAGGTGCGAACGCATCGACGCCCCAGAGCGTTCGGTTTGAGAGGTGGGTGTGGTGACCGACAAAATGGAAATACCTAAATGAAATTGCTAAACGCGAGCCGTGCTTTTGTTTTTGGCTCGAAGTCGATGGCCAGATAAGCATTGGGATGAATGGTAGGAGCCGACAACGCCGGTGAATGCGGCGACCATGTGCTGGAGTAACGAATCTTGGCTTAGCTCTGACCGTTGAAGGCTTTCATGATCTTGAACAATCTCTGCGACGCAGCTCTCACTGTCATGTTCCGGAACGACCTTTGGAATGAATGTGAGGCCACATTGTTCTGGGCCTTCTGGGCCAGCTGGGTCAAACGGAGGAAAACAAGCGTTTCTGCAGGGGTAAGCACAGATAATCCGCTAAGCCAAATCTCATGTAGCGCAGTTCCCAGCCCCGGATTCCATGATCCCACGACGCGGTGTACAACGATTAGATCTTACTACCTATGAAGAAGAAAAAAGATGTGAGCCACATCTCAGACCAAAAAGATCCCTCCTGGCCCTCCTGCATACAAGCACGTCCATATGCAAGATGGAATCTAGTGGATCCTACGCTCCTGCATCCGAGATTGCGCATCTCTTCGCGCACTGCTCAATGACGTTGCTCAACACTGCTTTTTTCGTCTCGGAACTTTACTTTGTGGAATGAACCGCCCCCGGATGAACTCGGCTGAACACCTTTCTCCACGGCATACAGCTGGTATGCGAAAAAAAAAAGAAACACTGCTCAGGAGAAGAAACTATACGAGGCTGTGAGGCTAGCTCTCTTCGGTCCCAGCTCCGTAGAATAGTGCACAGTCCAATTTTTGGATGAAGTTTGGTAGGAAACTGACACCCCCCGGAAGCAGTTCGGGGCAGCCACCCTGGTCGATACTTCGGAAAAGCAATATGCATCTTTCCTTTGGTTGCAGTACATCCTTTTGCTGTAAGCCCTAATGCAGCAAGAACAGCAGCATTGCTTATACATGCAGGTGCGCTGCTTCTCACCTGCTTTTCCCACCTAACGCTCATTCCTCTTTTACTCTCCCCTGCTTCACGCGACTAAACCTCATAGTAGCCGTGCAGTCCCTACACGCCCCCTCTTGTCCCCATACAAGACATGCATCCCAGGGCCCACGGGCAGCGCAACAGCCAACTCCAAGAATTGCTTTTCGACTTCCTCCATGCGCCATTCCGCGTTCGTGCGCATACGCTGATATATCCCTGCGGCTGTTTATGACTGGTTCACCAGAGGCCATAGTTCCGAACCGTGGCGCCAGTCAGAGAAACCCCAAACCCCCGGTGGGAGGAATAGAATTTTTTTTTCGTCCTACGAGTGGTAGGCTAAAGAGGGGGAGCTAGAGCCAAAAAGAACTAGTTGAATGAAACTATTGTACGCGACACCGGCGGTATGACTGCAATGACGTACGACCCTGTGCGGGTAACTCCGTTGCAAGCGCATATACCTGTACTGTAGTGCAGTGAAGCAGCAAGGCGACGACGCTAAGGTTGGGCTCATGACTAGCTCATGGGCCGTTGACGAAACGTTATTATGAGAAGGTCGAGACGGCGAGGTAGAGCTACGATATTGTATTGGAGATGGGAGAAGGGCTGCCAAGCCCAATCTTCCTTATGGTTGTTGGATGGGTAGTAGGTTTGAGAGGGAATGAATAAAGTATGTTATTAGGCCCAATTTCGATGCTTTGTGAGATAGACTCTATGGGCAGGCGGCGGGTATATATATATATATTGTCGGCATACACATCGGGTTGCGCCTCGATCCTACTTCGGTCCGACTAGCATCCCCGCACGTTGAGCAGTATATAGATCTCTGGACTCTCATTCATAGCAAGGTAGAACAATATATACAGACGAATCACACGTTACTGTTCTCACCCGTACGATCGTACATGAGCCTACCAACATATATATATATATATATATATGTGTGTGTGTGTGTGTTCATAGCCTGATTTGGTAAGTTGGGCCTTTGCTGCGAAAACAGCAATGGCTTTTTTAATTCTTCGAAGGCATGTAGCCGAGTGCTATGCTGGACATGGCAAAAGAGGGCTATTGTAGTTACGCTGGATATGATAGTAGGCAATATGATTCTTATCTTACCGTTACTTTTTTTTTTTGCCATTTCGGGCACGGCTTGCCTAGAGTTGGTCGTATATATGTGATACCAGGCTTCTACGCGCGACGAGACATCAAGATCAAGTTAAAAAAAAAGTAAACGCAGGCAGTATAAATCCCTAACCCAGATCTCCGGACTAAAATAGCTTTCTTCCGTTTGTGTTTCCTAGAAACTAGTACTATGTCTACATAGCTATATGAACATGTGGTCTAGATGCCGCCCTCCCACCGCCTTGGGAGATGCATGAATAGGCAACTAGGAGACAAATTGAACCGGAAATATCCCAAAGTTGACAATAAAAGAACCATATATGGAAGACGCCGAGGAAATGATATATGAAAAGACTGCATCCAAGGGAAAAACAAGACACAACGAAAGGGTTTCCGCTCGAGCCAAGTGTTGGGATTAAGAAGACATTACCAAAGGAAAACTGTATATGTGTGTATGTGTATACGTTGCTGTTTCTATTCAACAGCCTCGTAGACCCCCACCCCCCAAAAAAGAGGAAAAAAGATTTTACCATGTGAAGAAACAAGAAACGATAGCGAACCGCCAACTCAAAACCTTGCCCCATCATCGCCCTGACCCCATTGCCCGAGCCGCAGTCCCACCTTCTTCTTCTTCCTCAACACTATCCCGATACCCCAGCGCTTTGCCCGTTCTCGCTTCTAAACCTCCACCACCACCACCACCACCACCACCGCCTCGTCCTTCTTCCCTTTCCCCTCTCATGTCCCCCATACTATTCACTTTCGCCATCAAGCTCATGCGCGGGTCTTCCAAACTCGCACTATGCTTGTTATACGCAAAGTTGGTTCTGACTGTCAGCGGTGAGAAGGCCGCCTTCTGCGCCGTCGTCATAGGCTGGCTGGCCCCTGTCAAAGGTGTCTTGCGTTGGAGCTGGATGAGTGGGCGTTTTTTTAGTGGAGGCGGCGGTGTGCGGTTTAGTCGGGGTGGAGTTGTGAATTGGGGGACAGGAGGCCAGGTTGTCGTAGTAAGCGCAGATAGGAAACTGTATGAGCCATCTGGTGACCGCTTCATTTCATCCCAGCCCTTGCAGCGGGGCGTGTGTGTTGGCGGTGTGGGGAAGTCGTTGTAACTTGCCTGGGTGATGGTTTGCGAGCTGGATCTGGAGGCGGGGCTGGGTGGTGACGACTGGGGCCCTTCTTGTGCGACTGGCGTGTAGGAGTATGGAGCGGGGCCTTTGTTCGCTGGGAACAGGATGCGGCCTTTTGATCGAGACTTTTTCCCTTCTATAGCTTGTGGGGCTTTTGTACTAGGCTGAGAAGCCATGGTGGATTGGTCTTCTGAGAAGGTTGTCGGTAGGCATGGCTGTATTATTCTAGAAACCGGCGCGGGTGCATATATTATCACCGAGTCTGGTGTCTCGGCCCGTATGTCTACAGGCAGAAGTAGACCGTGTTTTATCGGTTCTAGCAAAGACTCCTTGCTGTTTTCTGCCTTGATTGATGACAGGCTCTGTCTTGGCCCACTCCCGTATGGCGAGCGAGATAGGTAGTCCCTCGCTGCTAGATTTAGCAAAGGACAGCTATGGAGCTTCCTCAGTGACCTTTGGCTCTTGACACTACACCGAACAGATGATAGTGCGGGGCTGCGGCGTAAACTACAGCCGTTCATCAGTGTGCTTAACGTTGGAGAAGGGATCATGTGGTCATGGAATGCTTGTGTGGATGGCCTTTTGGGTACAGGCGGAAGTGGTCTTTGTGGACCATTGCAGTATCCCGCAACCGCGGCAGCAAGAGCAGATGCTTTGTCGCCTGGGGTATCAATGGCATCACAGCTCCTCCAACCCTTGAAAGGATCCACGGGATCTGTAAAAGGATTGCCAGGATCGCAGTAGTGCCAGCCACTAGTGCTGACTTGCTGGCGATATTCATAGTCGAAAGAATTGTTAGGAGCACGAGGCGGTGTTCTACTTCCGGCTGATAGAGGTGGCAAGCCACCTGCACCACCAGACATGAAAGCGGAGGCCTCTTCATCCCCGCCACCGCCACTTCCGCCGTGGCTGAGCGGAGGATCGTACAAATATGCGACCCGAGGATATGCGCTTGACGATCTCCCGCTTCCGCGCTTTGCGGCGTGCATCGCGTGGTAACGGCGAGCAACAAAGATCGCAGCGACGACCGCAACGAGAACCCCAGCTGCACTCCCAAGGGCAACTCCAGCAGTCTCAGACGGAGTTAGTGGAGGCGGTGCTGCCGCGGCTGCCGTCTCTGTAGGTCTGCTAGTGGAAGGACGGGTCGTGCTTTGCCTTCGTGCCGCCGTCTCGTTCGTATCATCTGATGCTGACCTCGTTGGCGATAGACTCTCGGAATTCCGTGTCTTTGTTTTCGTCACAAAGCTACTGATTGTCGAGATAAAGGGGTTCGCCGATGGTTTGACAAGGAAAAGACTGGAACTTGACGTCTGGATAGTTTGAGAGCCATATGCGGTGCTTGTCGTAGAGCTACTGCCATCACTAGTGGGAAACACCGTCCCGGTAGAATAGATGATCCCTTCCGTGGTGCTGAGTGTGGAGGTATTCTCCCAACTAGTCGGAGTTGTATATATGGTCGAGAATGGTATATAAGCAGCTGACGAGGTCACATCGATTCCTGAAGTAATGGCCGGCTGTATAAAGAAGATACTGCTCGGCTCCACCTGTAAACTCGAGGCCTTTGTAGTTTGCATAGACGAAGCAATCGGTGCCTGATTTGTCGTTGATTGTTGTGAGGCTTGCAACGAAGTAGCAAACGAGTATGAGAAATTTGTACTCATGCCGATGGTGCTGGATGCTGTAGCGCTAACAGTGTGACTTGAGAGACTTCCAGTGCCTGGAGTAGAGGTCAAAAATATACCCGAGGAAGGTATCGTGCGGTCACCTGGGACTAAAGCGGTCGTTGGGTCGACTGGCTGCAATAGGCCACCAGTACCTGTTACTATCGAGCCAGTAGGTCGAGTGATGGTCGGAATGGCGTCTGTTCGGGTCTCAACTGGTGCTGATGCAGTTGTGCTCATAGTGGGATCAATCCCCCAGTACTTGCTCGTCGAGTGCGAACCAGGCCAACTAAAGCCGAACGACATCGAAGCAAGCTTACTCACACTTCTTTCGGAACTGATAGTGGGCAAGATAGTAGCTTCCGATGTACCGTTCAGCATCGAACCTTTTGACATTGTGAGATCGTCCGGAACTGCTGAATAGTCTGATGCGGTGTGCTGCGGGACCATACTGGTTGGTGTTATGACTGTTACAGTAGTGATCGAGCCGCGGATGGATGTGGAGCTGCTGCCACTGGCACTGACAGTGGAAGGGCTTGGGGATGAACAGCTAGTCAAGGTAGGCACTGAATGTAGGAGTAGTCCTGTGGCACTTGTCGAGGCATTCGAAAGCATAGATGACGCTATGCTAAAAGGTAGGGACGCAGCTACACCGACCAGAGTGGACGAAGGGGTTACTGTACTTATCCTATCAACCATGGAAGGTAGTATGTGACTTATCGTTGGACTGACGTCTGCAGCGTACACTGGCACACTAGAGTTTGAAGATATAGTCAAAGATGTCGCACTGGAGATTGACACCACACTGGAAGCCTCAGTGGTTGTATCGCTGTGCTGATCCAGTTGGCTTAATAATACAAGAGTTTGGTGGGATGGGAGGCTCGAAGCCGACGCCGGTAAATACATCTGCCATGTCCCTGTAGCAGAACGCACTAGACTTGATGCTGTGCTTACACTCTTATGCTGATGGGTTTCCACAATCTTTGCTGGTGGCAGATTTGAAGACGTACTGTTCCAGATCATAAGAGCAACGTCTGGTGTATGTGTTGGCTGCTGGTTTCCAGAGACACGGGAGGAACGATCACCTTCCGAGACCCTCGATACAAGAGAAATGTTCATGCTCATGTTCTGTGCGGCTTCTTCCTCTACTCCGAGTTCTGTAGTAGTTGATGACGCGCGGGTCGATGAGGGAACTTCAGAGAGACTCGAAAATACTTGGCCAGATATACATTCTCGCGGGGATATGGTGGATGAAACCAATGTGCTTGAGAACGCATAGTTTTCTTTCGTGATGCTATGCGGCCCTGCTCCATAGCCATCGGAGGTACATGACGGCGAAGGGGAATGGCTATTTCTACTGAGAAGTATGTTTGATGTCGATGCGGCATTTGATGATTTGGAAATGAGAGTAAGTTTTGGCGACTGCGCGTTCACCATAGAAGGCGCATCGCTCTCTGGCGTTGTTGTTGTGGAAGACTCCACCGTCGATGATGTGAAGACATTGGAGTATGTAGGCGTAGCGGAGATCCGTGAAGTATCGTCGAGCGTCTCCGGTATTCTCATATCATTATGAAAAGATAGTTCGCGGCGCGGTGTTATAGGATATCTTCCATTCGAGTCGCATTCATCAAGAAGTATTGTATCTTTCCAGCAAACATTAGTACCAGTACAAGCCAGTACGACGTCTCACTTACTTTGTGTATTCGGCGCCCCATTACTTTCAACTATCATCGATGCAGTGCAACAAGCGACCAAAACTCCTATTAACCAACCCATCGCGCGCTCATGAGATTGTGAAACGACTGACTTGAGGAAAGCAAAGCAAAGCAAAGCAACAACGGCGAGACGTGATCTCACAACACTACACATGAAGACACCTGGGAAGGCTGAAACGGGAAAAACAAAGAGGCGATATATGATTATTGAATCCCGCGCCTCTTGCGCAAACACACAAGTCCTTCATTTTGGTTGCACTTTGTTCAGGCCGAAATGGGGTAAGCGTCAAGGCGCCTGTATGGTCCCCAGTAAGAAACCTGGGGCTGAGTCTGCACACATGCACACGAATCCTTGAATATCCACGGCGGCAACTATCATTAGCTCAGAACGCGGCTGTGGCGCTCCATGGTTCGCATGTTCTGGATTCTTTACTCAATCAGTCTTATCGTAGATTCTGAAGTCGCGATTACGTCGCATTGCAACCCGTGCTGCGCAAAACATCTATTAACATCGCTAGAGTCGCACGCGAAGCGCCAGTGACTTTTCATATCCTCATCGCGCAGCGGCGCAGCTCTTGCAGCCCTAGCAATCCTGAAGGCGTCTGCGCCGCTAACTCGGCCTTGCGGTAACATTGCGATGACCTCTTCGAATCGTGGCACCCTGTTCTGGTTGGAACATACCCTGTTCTCAGTGAGAATCCTGGCCCTACGCGGCTTGAACGGGTGCGCACCGTACCGCACCGTTCACGTGCCGCTCTTCCCCGTCATAAAGGATTCGAAGGATGAGTTCATGCAGTCGATCCATTTCCAGTGACGATGTGAGCTTGGGAATCGCGAAGGAGTTCCTGCCACCAGAGAGGCATTGCACGAACTTTGGGAGAAATCGACGGCCCGAGAACTAGTTGTCCACTCTTGACGGAAATTATCTGGTTTACCATTGCCTCGGCCACATCTTCTGCTTCCAGGACCTTGGCTCCAGTTTTTTTCAGCCCTGCTGAAATCGCTTCATGCGATGTGATGGCCGACTTGGTCCAGTTCGGATGGACGATTGAGGTCTGGACTTGGGGGCACTTGTACCGATGCTTTATCTCTTGGGTTAGACCTTCATGGAAAGCCAAAAGTGCACTTTTTGTGCAGCTGTAATCGACAGCACCGGCAAGGGCTACGAATGAAGCCAGACTGGCAACGGCCATTATGTGGCCTTTCTTCTTTGCAATCATATCTGGCAGGAACTCTTGGACGGTGCTCCAGTGGCTTAAGAGATTGATCTCGAACATCTTTCTCAGACTTTCTTGAGGAATATCGAGAATATTCCACGCATTCCCGATGCCAGCGTTGTTGATGAGAATAGATGGAGAGCCTAGGTCGGAGCGTATAGCCTTTGCAGCCTGGTGAATGTCGTCTCGCGAGGTGATGTCACACTTGTAGTATCGTACATGAGCTAACTCGTCTGCATGTTCGTCAGTATGAAGCACGCTGATTCTGTGCCGCGACTGACCTTTGGTGAAGATGCTTGCGAGGGGCCTAACGTCCAGAACTGCGACCTTGAGGCCATGGGAAACGAGCTTCTGGACCACGCAGGCCCCAATACCTGCCGAACCCCCGGTAACGACAGCCACCTCACTCTTCCAGTTCCAGATACTCTTATCGGTCTTGACAATCCATCGCCTCTCCGCCCAGCGATTCAGCGCTGAGTTGAGGTCCACTATGGCCCATATGGGCAACGCCCACTTGAGGCACCAATGGAGGGTTGCAAGCTGACTGCTGGATAAGCCAAGCTTACTACCAAAACTCAGCCATTCGGAGTTGGCAATTCGGATAATGACTGAGCCAAGAGTAAGTAAGGCACATCGAATCATGATGGGGGCTGGGGCGGAGCGCGGGATATGTCGGGGATTCGGGGTTGGAGCTTGCAGGCACTACGCAGATACTGAGCCGTCCTGTAAGCCTGGGGATTTATGGCAAACGAAGGCAGACGTTACAGATGAGTGAAAGTAAAGACACGATGAATGGATTTATAGGTGCTTCCAGGTATAGGTGGGGTGGAGCTCGCCCTGAATCAGGCATTGAATCACCAGCCACTCGGGAAACGCAAAATCGTCGGGACTCCTCCGAACTCATCAACCTACGAGCCAGAGTGAGCAGAGAAGCACTAAATGCGAGCTCGTGCGCAGACATAAAAAAGGTACCGAGGCAGAGAATACTAGCTCTAATCGAGCGCTGTAGATCATCGGCTCTTTGCAAGCCCGTCATTCGCTAGCCGATCATATCGTAGAAATCATAGCGTAGCGCTTGAGACCGTACACCCCCAATTACGCTGTTACCCTCGCAATCGACGCATGTCTTTCGCTCGATCGAATTGCCTAAGCGGTACGCTGACACCGTTTCTGTATCCCGCATCGTTCCAAGTGCAGCTTGGCTCGGTTGCGCGTACATGTCTGCTTCGCAAGCGATTCCTGCTGCAGCGAAGACGCTACAACACAGCAGCTGAGCAATCGGATGCGCATTCCTCGCGATTAGACCCCACGGCCGACGATTATTCCCTCACACCATTTGCCGACCGATGCATCCTCACAGTGGAAGCCGGTGCCGGCGGCCACGGCTGTGTTTCCTTCCTGCGTGAGAAGTACATTGAAGAAGGGCCTGCCAACGGCGGCGATGGCGGTAGCGGAGGCAATGTATACATACAAGCCGTTCGCGGTGAGACGTCCCTGCACAAGCTCGCCCGGCGGCGATTAATCAAGGCGGGTAGAGGGCGCAACGGGCAGGGCAAAGTCAAGGGTGGCGAGCGGGGGACGGACATTTTGATCACAGTGCCTGTGGGGACCATTGTGCGCGAACTGCAAAGACACGATCCGGTGGCTATAATGGAGCAGGAACACTGGAAGATGGAGCACCAGGAGCAGGAAGAAGAAGAAGAAGAAATAGAAGAGGGACAACCCAACTATAGGAAAGATAGATGGCTCGTGTATCCCGGGACTATACCATCCGAGCTCAACAGGATCAAGTTTCCCAAACTCCCTCCACCACGAAGATCGCATCTTGCAGCCCTCGAACCGGAAGCACCAATGTGGTTGGATTTGGACAAGCACATGGAGACACCGATGCTGATAGCAGCAGGAGCCATGGGTGGATTGGGCAATCCACATTTCATGACGCCTTTTAATTCCCGGCCGAAGATGGCTACACGGGGAGACGAGGCCTTAAAGATTTCACTACAATTGGAGTTGAAAATACTGGCTGACTTGGGGCTCGTTGGTCTGCCCAACGCCGGCAAGAGTACACTACTGCGGTCTTTGAGCAACAGCCGTGCGCGAGTGGGCAGCTGGGCTTTTACAACCCTCCAACCAAATGTCGGTACTGTTGTTCTGGACAATCACAAGGGCAGGCCACTCGTCAAGTCGCGCAGACCGAATGGAGAGATGCGCGACAACTTTACTATTGCGGACGTACCGGGTTTGATTGAGGATGCACATCTAGACAAAGGGCTTGGCCTAGGCTTTCTGCGACACATTGAACGTGCCGCAGTCCTTGCCTTTGTCATCGACCTGGCTGCTGGCGACGCCATCGACGCGCTCAAGCTGCTCTGGCGCGAGGTATCCGAGTATGAAACACTACGCGGCAAGGAGTTGAACGCGGAGACGGAACGCAGAATGGTGACGTATACGCCTGCTAATAGCAGGCCACCACCCAGCGAAGCGTCCGACCTTGTCGACTCTCCGCACCTTGACCCATCACCAGAACCTCTGCCTTTTCTCACCACGGTACCAATATCCTCGAAGCCTTGGTTTGTCGTCGCAACAAAGGCAGACCTGCCAGATACGCAGGCCAACTTTGAGTCTCTTCGCCAATATCTGGATGCCGTGACCAAGGGCACGCGATCTCACCCTAGCAACCGCAAACACGCTTGGAAGCGCAATGTTCATGCCGTTCCGATCAGTGCAATCCAAGGTGAGGGTGTGCAGGTCATTCCACAGCTAGTCATGGATTTGTTGGAGGAGTAGATAGATGGAGCAATGATACCCCTTTCTCCTCTCATTAGTATTTCCCTTACTATGCATGCTCACGATGAATTGGCATGGCGTAAATCACATTTTTGTTTCCTTTTCGTCTTCTCTCTCCTCGTTCTTTTCCAGCCATAGACAGGATCTAAGAATCTACAATTACAATCAGCGAAGAGGAAAACGCACCCACATAGATGTCTTCACATGACTATAAAGTATTCAGATGATGCGCAGATAATTCGTGAAGTACATCAGGCACAACTGAAACGTCCACCTATCGTGTTGCAATGGATGATAGAAAGTCGAGATCGTGAGCGTGCCAGACAACTACCGCATCACCGCGACGGGCTCCAAGTTCCAACAGACAAGGCGCCGCCGCCGCCGCTCGATTAGCATGGCCCCTGCACTAAGGATGACACGCTCAAGCAAAGAAGCTACCATCTCTCTTTTTTTTGGCCCTTTATCTTGCGACGAGACACGGTCGGAGAGAAAAAAAGGTAGGGCCTGAAGTGATTCGCACTACCCAATTATCGCACGATGTTGTCATGGTTGCAAGATAAACCTATTTGGTTGAGTGTGTGAAAATCAATGTTCGAGTTGAGAATAGCCCTATGTCACAATAAAATGTGCAAAAAAGGAGCAACACACGCCAGATTCGAACTGAGCATCATTTTACAGCAGCGATACCAGCATCCGCCAAAAAAAAACTTGTAGCTTCTCTTTGATTGAGCGTGTCATCCTTAGTGCAGGGGCCATGCTAATCTTCTCTGTATCGTTTCAAATTGACCATGTGTCCGAAGACAAGTGGTTTTCGAGTTATGCTATATATAATGTCGTTGATAGTGAGCAGTTTTCAGAGTGGCGTTGCGAAGTGGATCCACTTAGTGCAAGGTGGCGAGTGGAAAAATGGAATCTGCAAGTTGGTCCAGGCCCACAATCAGGGAAGCCATCATGCGGTCAATGCGCCTACGGATCAAAAGATTCGGGGTAGTTATGTACGAGCGCAGCTTGTGGCGACAGCCTCGTGTCGAGAGTATCCACGGTCATGTGCCGTTGAACGCGATCGTATAAATGTGCGGTCTGGCTGCGACAGATGGTCTTGCAAGTATTGTAAAGTATAGCCTGGCTGTTTTCACTTTCTCAATACTTGTTGGCTGCATCCCAAAAGTACAGTCAGTTATCGTCATGCTGTAGGATGTGCAAATCCTGCGACGAGCGGGACATTGTAATGAAGCTGTGGAAAAACAGAAAAAGGCGACTTTTGGTATTATTCATATATATCTCAGCACATTCTACATCTATTGCTTAGCGCTCAAAACCTCTTTAACCACGCCAATGACCTGGGCAAAAGCGTCCTTCGGAGCAGCAACCACGCCCTTGTTCTCCTTGAGAGTCCTTCCAAGGCCAAAGTCAAGCGGCTTTCCATACGCATCCGTGACCTCACCACCAGCCTCTTGAACAAGGACAACACCAGCAGCGTGGTCCCAGATCTTCTCTTGGTACGTCTTGCTGGTGGGCAGTCTCAGGTACAGGTCACCTGCTCCGCGGGCAATAGAGCAGTATTTGGCTTGCGAGTCCATGCGGACTGAGGGCTTAGTGATGCCGAGTTTGGAAGCGATGGCGGCGTTGTCGCCTTGTGATGAGTGGCCTGCCTCGACAGATTCGCAAAATGTTGCTTGGGTGACGTCTGAAAGCGGCTTCATCTTAATGCTCTTGGCCTCTTGAAGGGCACCCTTGCTAAGCGGTCGGCTGGTGGCACCCTCGCCCTTAACGGCACCGAAAAGAACACCCTTGCCTTCCTTGTCGTCTGCGTCTTGTCCGGTAGTGGTGGTGAGAGGTGCTTGGTCGTCTATGGGGAGGTTGGGGCAGCCGATGACACCTACGGTGGGGACGCCGTCTACCAATAGACCTAAGCAGACGGCGTATTGTCCACCACGCAAAAAACCCTTTGTGCCATCAATGGGGTCGAGTGCCCAAATCCTTCCCTTCCTGCCCCCCTCGCTGTTACCCTGGTCAAGCGCGGACAACATAGCATCGGCGCTCGTGATGGGCCCGCCAATCTTCTCCTCTGCTGAGCTATCCTCCAACTTGGCTGCTTGTACCAGATCCCAGACCAGATCGCGCAGCGAGTCGTTGTTGCGAAGGTCCTTGGCATCCTCCTCTCCGACTACCTCATCTTCAGGGAAAGCGTGCTTTATCGATGCGATGATAAGGGCCTGGGCGCCGAAGTCGCCAATTGTGACGGGGGAGGAATCGCTCTTAGAGAGGGTGCCCTTGGAATGGCTCGAGTAGACGGATTTTGTGAGGATCGAGGCGCGTTGGACGGCCAGGAGAGCAATCTCAAGCTCTTTTTCGTAGGCCATGGTGGAATTTGTATGTAGGAAATGGGATGTTATCGTAACTGATGGGTAGATGTGATGCCTCAATTGGGAGAGACGAGCAACAGTGCGAGAAAGCAAAGCCGGATTGAAGAGTGAAAGAGCCAGGATGACGAGGGCTAGCAGAAAGAATCTAGATGGCGCAATTGGGGTGGACATGTATGAGCTAATAGGTCGTCTGCCCCTCCACGCGTTGGTGGGGTTCTGCAGTCGGATGGGATGATGCGCAAAGGCCGAGCTTGGCACGGCGGGCGGAGGTTACTGCTTTGGTCATGGCCCCAGCAAGCCTCCATGGCAACAACGCCAGCAGCCCTACAGCTTCGGAGATGTTCATGTTTTAGCAAGTATTGACATTTGCCATCACGACTTTGTCATTTCTATCCCGGCCTGTTGATGCTTTCTGTTCGCATCACGCTATTAACGCTTGGCCACTGCTGCGGTTCTCTCATCCGAACTGGGGCGTAGTAAACAAACATCGACACAGGCCGCCTGTCCACAACCACACCACACCACACAGCGCGCGATTCGGGAACAAGACTCGAGGCGCTCCCTTGCGCTCACCTCAACCAGAAGGAATGAGTTCGACAGAACAGCAGCCTGCGCTGGCGACGACAAAGCGCAAGTTCAACAGGCTCCTCGATAATCTCACCGCCAGTACATCGACCACTTCGCTCGCAAGCAGTCTTCACGAATCGAATGCATCCACCGCATCCCCATGTCCATCCGAGCCGGAAAGCCCTGAGCCTCCGAACAAGCGCCCGCGCAGTGCAGGCTTAAGTGTGGAGCGACAACGAAATATATCAGAGGGCCAGGCTCGCATACAGCAGTTGAAGGAGCAGCTCCTCACACCGCGAAGAGAAGGCACCGTCAGGATTGTAGGAAAGACAGTACACACCCCTAAAGCCTCAACACCCAAAGCCTCGACGCCGCGCAAAGCCCCGAGCTTCCAGCCATACAGCCAGGATCATTTCCTGGAAAGACTCAAGACGTTTGCAGATGTCAGAAAGTGGACTACGAAACCAGATGCCATAAACGAAGTTGAATGGGCCATGAGAGGATGGAGCTGCGATATATGGAACACAGTGGCGTGCAAGGGGGGGTGTGAAAACCGTGTTGCGGTCAAGTTGAGGCCGAAGCGAAAAGATGCAAGTGGGAAGGCCCTTGAGATGAGCGAAGATCTAGCGGTTGACATTGACGATGCGCTGGTGGAGAGATACAAACGTCTCATTGTCGAAGGGCACGCGGACGACTGCTTGTGGAGGAAGCGTGGCTGTCAAGGTACGTAACGATATGTGTGGAAGCCCAAGCATCCCTAATAATCCAAACAGAGGACATATACCACATCCCCATTGCATCGCGGACAAAGAGCTCAGCCGAACTACTCGATCGATACCGCTCCCTCCGAGTCATAGCAAAGGACCTTCCCCTCCTTGAGCACATAACCTACCCCGATCCACCAATCCACCGCATCATCGAGCGCATACCCAGTACATTCTTCACCTCAACCCTAGACACCCCACCACCCACCTCCCCCACCGATACCGTCGCCTTCGCCTTTGCACTCTTCGGTTGGACCGGCACCAGCGAATCGCGCATCTCCCTCGCCGTATGCAACCACTGTTTCCAGCGCCTGGGCCTCTGGCTCTCCTCCGCCACCCGCCTCACCGAAATGAGCCAGAAACTGTCTGTCCCCGTCTCTAGCCTCCGTCTCAACCTGCTCGAATCCCACCGCGAACACTGCCCCTGGAAGAACGTAGATGTACAGGGGAATTCAAAAGACGGTCCCATAGCAAATATGGCGGCGTGGCAGACACTGCAGTTCATGCTGTTGGGTACATACAAAGACGCCGTTTATTATTCCTCTTCGTTGTACGCCACACGAGATACGCCAGGTAAACAAACGTCCAAGAGACAGCTACATGGTGCGAATACCAATAGCATCGATCTGGGCAGCGAGCTGGAGTATCCCCGCGGCAGTCTCGACAGTGTTGAACGCCCCCAATATAACGATGAAGACGAAGACGGCGGGTTGAGAGAGAAATGGAATAAGCTTAAGGCTAAGCTTAAACGTAGTGCGAGTAAGAAGAGTCTCAAAAGTATGAAAAGTGGCAAGAGTGGGAAAAGTGTTTGGACGGCAAAGGAGAAGGATAGGTCCTAGAAGAGCTTGGACTTATTGCGGGCAAGGATATGGGTGAAGGCGTAGGTTTTGAGGGATTTTTTGTTCTTTCTTTTATGTATGCAATAGGGATGATTGTTGAGAAGGTATATACCAATCAACACAGAGGCAAAGTGTGGTCACATTTTGTTTCAACAATGATGGTGTTATTGGAGTGGCGATATCCCAATCTGGCATGTCTTTGGGTTTCTGTTTCTCTTCTTTTCGCTTGAGCTTTTCAACCGTATAACTTGCGTAATGATGAATATCCTTCTTCTTCTTCTTCTTCTTCTTCCTCTTTTTCTCAAGGGCAGCGATGTCAAAGTCTCAATCAAGACCAAAGTGCAAGGGTAATGAATTCTATGGCTGATTCTAAGAGAGAGAGAGACAACGATAAGACTAGATCATACTAATATATCCATTCACAAACAAAAAAAGGACACCCTTCCTCTCTCCGAACCCAAGTCTAACTAACCATGGAAAGAGATTAGACAAAAAGTAGCTAAAGAAAAAAAAAAGAAAAACAAGAAACACATGAAAACTCCAGCGACGAAAACGAAGCCAAATAAGCCAAAGACGGTTTCAAACGTCGATATAAAAAAAAGCTTATCAACGTTGATCCGTACTTCTACTTTCCCTTTGTGAATAATGATGGAAAAAAAAATCCAAAAAGCCTGCCACCTCCAACCGCCTCTTCGTTTGGTCGGTAGGTTGGTCTTAGTATACCATATATTTGTTGTTTCCCTTTGGGTATCATACTTGCTTAGATGTCCTCCATTTCCCACCGCCCCTTTGCCCAAACATGAAAGAAAGTCCCCTTTGTCCCCATCCCCGTTTCCAGTGAAGGCTTCGACTGTGAAGTCTCTTACTTCGTGTAATTGCGCCGTTTCATTTCCTTTGGTACTAAACTCCCGTTGCTTGTCGTTGCTTGTAGTTGCTGGTGCTGCCAATTTGCGATAATATGTGTTCGATGTTGAGATTGGACTTTATCTTTTCTTCAGGCTGTGATGGTAGTGGTGGGGGTAAGAACACTCCCACCTCCTCCATCCCCAATAGTCTCATCACCAAACTCATCGACAAAAGTGCTTTCGGCACCCGCGCCGAAATCGTCCATGTCGATGTCCGCTTCCTCTCCCATGCTATTGATGTCCTCCTCATCTTCATCTTGTACATGTTCAGGTTCGACTTCGACTGGCAAGTGCGGAATATGGGCGCTCATTCCGTCTGCATGCGTAAAGTGAGGTAGGTGCATTTGCGCTAGTCCTTGTTGAAGCGTTTCGACCTCCTCGTGTAGATGTTCAGTCATTTCGACGTTGTTCTCTTCGTCGTTGGAATGGTCATGTGCGGTGTGGAAGGGCGACAGACCCGAGGCGCTGATGGTTGTAAGGTTCGCCGGTTCTTCTACCACTCCAAACTCTGTCGTGATAGTGATGGAATCAGGGCTCGGAATGGGTAGGTCACCCATCAGAAAGGCAGGGCCGTCCACGTTTGTCTCGTCATCCTCAATCGGATCATCATGGTATACCCCAGCGAAGAACTCGTACATTGCCCCAGCTAGTTCATCTGCCTGCCCACGCTCTTCCTCGTCTTTCTTCTGTTTGGCCATGGCACGGAGTTCTGCCTCTTGTTTCGCTTTGATCTCGGCGTCGAGTCGACATTTTGCGCGGACATTTCCTTTACGTGTACATGTCGGACAATGGTAATTGACGGTGCAGAATGTGCATGTGCAAGACGGACTTGACGAAGAACATTGCTAGATGGCATGTTATTATTGAAGCTGGACTACAAGAAACAAAGTACACTTACATCGCAAACAAGGACCGCACACTCGGAGCACTCTTTTAGGATAGCTGGGCACTGCGGTCTGCTGTCTCCTACCGGTCGTGGAGACTGACAAAAGTAGGCTCCGCAACCTTCCCATTGGACGGGATGACGTGGATTACACGGGAGTGGAAGTGGGTTCGTGACAGGGTGGTTGACAGGTGCTCGCGGTGAGCTCTGTGACCAGGCACTCGTGGGTCGTCCCCTCACACCAGAGACACTAAGGGATCGCGGGCGTGCTGAACTGACTGGAATGAAAGACAAAGAGGTCGCAAGTGGGAATGGATCAGGATTTGACATGGAGTTCAATGACGTTGTGGTCGACATGTCGATGGACGAGTGCTGCGGAGGAGCAACCAAGATTTGAGATTGTGACATTGGGGTCTCGGAGGATTCAGATTCGTTGTCTCCCGTAGAGTAAAAGTCAAGGTGGGAGGAAGAAGCAGTAGGCGTGCGCTCGGGGTCAGGTGTACTCGTCCGATTTGGGTTGAATTCGGGGATGACCAGGCGTTGTGGTGGCTCGTTGTGCGCTCGAACATGCTCACGCTCAGTGTGCAAGTCCCGGTAGCCACATTTGCGGACCTTGAGCGCCCTAAAGTCATGTTCTTTACATATGGGGCTCTTGCAAGCCCGGCACGAAATTTTCCACCGGAAACTCCTATAGCAGTCGTTGCATAGACCCCGCGGGCATGTCTGCTGTTGTAGGTCCAGCGACTCCTGCTTGAGGTATGAAAGCATATCGACGTCCTCGCCAAGGACGTACTCGTAGAGGCCGTTGTTCTTCAACTCTCGGATGTAGTCGACGGGTCGAAGTGTGTTGCTGAAGTCCGGATCCTCAAACTCCTTCTTGCGTGGGAGAGGGGCTGCACGTATCTTGTCTGCTCCTCTGCCACCGAGGCCAGTGCCTAGGACAGCGATTCCACCACCACCGGAGAAGATGGGTTCCAGGCAGCACCAGTGCATATTAAGCTTCGGGGGTTCGCGATTTGCCGGTGGCACAGGCATCCCGTTGTTCATCCCGCCGTCTTCCGAGTCGGAAGAGTCATCTTCATGTGCGCTCTCGTTCATCAGGTTGGGCGAGCGAGTTGCTCCCGGCGCCCACCAGAAGCGATTCCGGTCGACCTTCTCTTCTTGGTTCCTGTCTTCTATGAGTGCCACGGATCCAGGAGCTAGCCCAAGCGCACTGCCCAGTGTACCCGTGTTGCCAAAAGCCAGGTTTGCAAAATGCCGTGTCTTTACCCGTTTCCTTGGTATCGGCCTGTTGAAAGCGCAGCTAGCACACAACGTCTTCCTGCAGCCCATGCAGTGCATGCGGACACTGCACGACTCGCACCGCTCTAGAATGATATCGTCGCATTGTGAGCACTTGACGTCTTGGACAAAGGCCGTGTGACTCCTTCGCTCGTGCACTGGGACATGCTTGCCTTCTCCCGCGGAGTTGCCATTCTCGGGCCCAAGTGGTTCGCCATCCTGGCCCGTCTCGGCAATCTCCCATAATCTGCCATCGTGCTCGCCCAGCTTCCTGGTGCCTTCGACAGGTCCTATGCGGTTACTGGATCGCCAAAGTCTGTCAAAGGGTACCCAAACCTCCATATTCAGCGGCCCTGCTCTTCCTGCATGGTAGTCTTTCCGTCGGAAGCATCTTCCGCCTGGGCTCGGACACCATGCGGTGTCTGTCCATATCCCCAGCTGATGGCATATCTCGATGAGCTGGTGGGTGGGATCGGAATCGGAGTCTCTCCGGATGAGAGAAGAGGGCAGGTAGGGCCGGCGGCGGTGATGACGACACCGGTAGGTGTAGATGCTCTTGAGGGCGAGGTCCTTTTGTATCCACGGGGCGTCCTTGAGGGTATATGGCTCCAGGAATGGGACGATGTGGTATTTGATGGAGACGTTCTTACAGCCTCGTACCGAGAGGTGCTGGAGCGTGTCGATACGTGGGCCGAGCACGCTTCCAACTAGCGCTATGCCGGTTACTGCCGTGTTGCAGAGGTCTATGCTAGTCAGCCGTGTGCCGTTGGGCGATATGATCTGCTTCAGCAGGGCGTCAAAGGAGTAGGCTTTTGATTGCCGCTCCCTGTTCTCGGGCGTCTCGTTGCCGGGCGAACCAACTGCGACGGCTGGCTGGGGCAGGCGGAAGGACAGCGTCTTCCATGCAAGCGGGTATCTCCGGAGGAAATCGCGCAGGTGAGGTGAGGTGTGGTAGAGTTCGAGCAGGGTGGCAGTGGATATCTGGGCAAGCAGCGACTCGAGAATGGGCGGATACGAGGTGATGATGGATTCGAAGAGGCTGAGGGATGGCCTCTGGATGCCGGCGTGGCCCATTGTCACTGCCTCGGAGTGCGTGGTCGTGGTCGTGGTCGCGGGCATGGTGCTATGACGGGCGTCGCAGGCCCAGAGGCTGGCCTGTTGTTGCGTGCCCATGGTCCCAGCTGGTGGGCGTGAGAGTGTTTACAGACGCACTCCTAGCAAGTGGATAGGAGTGACATGCAGAAGAAGCGCAGCGCGTGGGTCGAGTCGCGCAAGCGAAGATGGTCGTGTGAGAGGCGTTGGCCAGCCGTCGGTCGCAAGTCAGGGTGCATGGGCCAAGGATGAAGGCGATCCGTCTGCCCTCTCCGGGCGATCTTTCTACCTCACCAGGGACCAGGCGCAACCAAGGCCCAGCTTTACGTCAACATTCACCTCTCCGGCGCCCTCTGCTGCGAAGAGCGCGACTCTCGATGTGCCAAGCCAAGTCGCTGCCAGAGAGGGGCATTCGGCCTATCAGCCAGCGGCACATTGCAGTACCACCCCTACACCCCCTTCAGCCTTGCCGCTGCAGCCTTTGCCAGCTCAACACCGCGTATCTGGCTGCTCGTAGCTTTGGGACTAGTGCACTTTTCTACCCTTTTCTCGCTTTTCACATCAACTCGGTAGCTATGCTCAGTGACTGCGCAAGATTCACATGTACAACAATGCTGCTACATGTCGCCTCTGCGGGACAACCCTGATTTCACGTCCCCGTCTATCCTGTCCTAGTTCGCAGCCTGCCAAACTTGGGGATATCTAAAGCAAAGGCCAAAATTGACCCCAAAAGAGAAATACAACAAGCGCTGGACGCGGGCAGACTGGGTAGGCCGCCAAACCACACCAAACACCGCGTCACCATATCACCATCCATGCGCCACGTCACCCACGTGAGCAACGCCGTGCCGAGAAATCCTACAAAAGAAAGAACACACAATATCGTGCACTTGTGCATAACCGAATGTCGTTGGACCCCGCCCAAAGCATGACTAGAACATCCAATT
This sequence comes from Paradendryphiella salina, assembly GCA_900634815.1. Taxonomy (NCBI): domain Eukaryota; kingdom Fungi; phylum Ascomycota; class Dothideomycetes; order Pleosporales; family Pleosporaceae; genus Paradendryphiella; species Paradendryphiella salina. The sequence continues at coordinate 6,391 of LR132133.1, read as the reverse complement.
CCCATCCGTGTCACGATCTTCTAAACCATCGAAGAGGACAATGTCCCAATCAAAGTCATTCTCTGAACCAAGTCCACACTGGGGCCATAGCGAATTATTAGTGAATGAGAAGACAGGGAGATGGTGTCCAGTGGCAGTCGCATCCATCAGCTTTCCAACGTCAGAATCGAGATTGAACCCCGTCCGTACAGGCAGCTTCTTGAACTCCAGCTCCACAGTGCCGAAAAAAGGGATGATATGCTGGGATTTGCCCAAAGGCTGTTTGTTTGGATCCAGCGAAGAGAGTATCTTCTTGAGCACGACAGCGCTGCGAGCCGCTGTCTTTTCACGCGGGCTTGCTTTGGCGAGCTTCTCCATCTCGCCAATAAGCCGGCAAATCATGGCGAAATCCGTCCCTTTTGTCTTTTGCACCTCGATTTTGTCTTTTGTACCCAACTCGATAACAATGTCTAGAGTAAGGGTGACGGCGGCGATGAATACACCAATCTCTGCCATCCGACACCAGGCCTGTGTGATGTTGGAGTTTCGTAGCGCAAACCATCGCATCAAGACGTTGCGACTTGCCTGTAACGCAGTGACCTTTGAGTAGTCGTATCGGTCGTCTTGTTGGGCTCGGAGCAGGTAGGGCAAGTGAATGAAGATCTTTGTTTCAAAGTGCCACATTTGCACCATTAACCGCTCCAACGCTGCCGATGACTCAGGCGACTTTGCTGTGGACGGTATGTTTGGGACCTCCCAAAATTCTTTCGGCATCTCTTTCACGCACAACTCCAACTGCTCGTCCACTGCGAGTGCTGAAGAGTATCCCTGTGGCGAGACTTCGCGGTCGAGCTCCGCCACTTGCCGAATTATCGCATTGATTTTGGCGCGATGTATGAGATAGCAGTCGTTGTCTGCTGATATTGGGTAATCCTCCGCACCAAAAGGGAGGCGAAGATGCAAACTCAAATAACGGTCGAGATCGACAAAAGTGCGCCAGATTTGCTTTGCATTAGACACGGCAGCGATTGGTGGCTTATGGTCTTCCTGAGTAATGATCCGCTGGAACCCCACAAGGTGAGCCAGATTAAGGCCGCGCCTGATCACCAGCCAGGACTGCCTCAGTGATGCATTGTTCAAGTGATAGAGGGCGAGTAGTAACAGAGTCTCGAGTCCGTGGAGCGTCATCATTTGTTCATCCGAACAGGCAACAACCGAGGCCACTGTTGTGACGTAGTTCTGCATTGTGCTGTCCAAGTTCCATATGCTGGAGAGCCGCGAACTGTCAAACTCGGGCGGAAGCGAGTTGAGACAGATGGCCAAGTGCACAAGCGTACGAGCGACGATGATCGGTCTTTCGTTGGCCACAGCCCGCATGTCGAGAGCGTATGACTGTTTATCTTTGTCGACGTAAATCTCACGGGACGCTCGGTAGACGCCATCAAGGATCATCCATCCGTTAGATGATTCGAAGATGATATCTGCGTCGTGTTGCGATGGTAGCAAGGCCTTCAAAGTCCGATGAGAATATTCGTGTCCATCGTACTGCCCTCCGCTGTCTTGCTTATCCACTAATGTGCGGATTGAAGGTGCTGAAGTCCATGTGTGGGCACCAAGCTGGGAGTGTTAGTCAGAGTGACATGATAGGAAGAGTATTCAACTCACAATTCCTGATCCTAAAGAGCTTGTACTGGGCGCATCAGCTGGGATTTCTGGTCTTTGTGGTTTGCTGGTCTTCTCGCTAGGGATTGAAGCTATAGGCGGAGGGGTTTGCGGCGCAGCGGTCGAAGCGCCACCAGTAGAACTCTTGCGACACACGAATCTCTCAAAGAGCTGCTCAAGCTTGCCTAGCCTTTCCGCAATATGTACTGGGCAAGCGTTCTGCTCATCCACTTTCTCGGGTTTGTGTTGGTCCATGCTGGTTAGAGAGCCGATGTTGGTTTGGCCTACATTTCCTTGAACCTTGGGCTTCTTGCCTATGGATAGGTTAGCACACAGCTCCAAACACAAGTAAGACTTTCTATCTCACATTCCCAGCAAGCTCGACGAAGGCCTTTGGAAGCTCTTTTTTTGGAAAGGTTACTGGTAGTACTGGACGAGTCCATAATAATCTGAGCGACCATTGGAAATCAGTGGCCTTTTGATAAAACCTGGAATTACTCGCATAAGTCGGTACATGATGTTTTGGAGGAAGCGACCTTACTTTCATAGTGGGGTAAAGGTGTTGAGATGGCAATTGCTGATTTGGAGCGGACGTTCGGCGTACCGGCCGCGATTCGTCCGTAGGTAGGGATCAAGACCGAGGACTACTCCACATTACGAAGTTGTACAATCGCGGCCCTTTCTGGGCATCGGATGGACACGTCTGCTTAATATACATACACTTTGCACTGCTCTGTAATCTTTTCCCATGGTTAACATTTTCTGATATCCCAGCTTTGCGATTGTGAATCTCGATGAACATGTTTGGCGATACGGAGGGTTTTGGGATGCTAAAAGTCGGTAAGAATAATGTCCCGACGGACCAAGTAATCTGGAGGCGACCTATGCTTACACACCTAATCTCCGTTACACGCGAGCGCAATTCATAAAGGCGCGCGCCGCTGGCAAAAAACGTAACAACGTCGCCCCTCGCTTACAACACACTGCTAGCAGGATGTACAAGATCATACTCTTCGGATTTAACTGTCGCAGAGGATCACATACTCTGCATTATGCGATGATAAGCCAGTCCACCTCCTCGGCCATCGCATTGCCTCAAAGTCTGCTTCCTGTAATGGGTATGTACGATAAATTAAAAGTCGTGGTGCTAGAGTACTGTGGAAATGATTGTGAGATTGTCCAGGCCGACAAATGTATCCAGTAAACAGATATGCTGTAGCTAAATTCTACAGTCGGGATGTTGTCGGCCATTCGACTCGGTTCGTATGATCCGAGCGAAAGTAATGGCTAACCATGTGCAGGATCAAGTGGAGATCCAGATAGTCGAGTTCGCCAATTTCAAAGAGAATAGCTCACAAGGTATGCTCGTACAAAAAGCCAGTCTTGCTGGAGGAACTCTGAAAGTGCTCACCGGCTCCTCAGTGCAGTTATTAGGTTTGACGAGCTCGCGCTCGTTCTCATTGGTGCATTCATGTACGGCAGTGAAGAGCTCTTACTGACATTGGCTCTTTCACGAAGGGGTAAAGAATTGGGACAGTGAATGAATGCGAGCCAAGTTCAATCGAACTGGGTACTGAGTGTGAACTAGGAAATGGCTCACACGACCCATTGACGGACAAACATGTGGCAAAGGGTTGCGCGTGACTGCACTTTCATCAGCAGCAAGCACTCGTGGCCTCTCTCAAATTGCAAGAGCCGAGAACGTTCCATGGTAAAGCCGCTTCTTCCAATCGTCAGTGCTCATATTTCTACATTCCATTATCTGGGTGTAGCCCTAACTCCTATGCAATGCAGTCCATTAGTTGGTCGTCTCAAGCATACATGTCATCGTAGTCCTCTTCGTCGTCGTCTGCAGGCGGAGGCGGCGGTTGCTTCTTCTTTAGAAGTTCTTTGCGGTCAAGAGGGCACGTCGAGTTCAGCTTGAGCCAAGGGCCTATGCAGTCCAGGTCGAAGCGGTGATCGTCGTGGCATGGTAGCTGAACTACGAGTGGATATTCGTCTATTCGCGCCCAGGTCAGTCAAGGCTCTCTCCATAGTGGCATGCGCCCTACCTTCAAGAAACGGATTTACGCAAATTGGACATGTGTCGGAAGGCTTCAGCGCCTTCTTTGGCACCCTCTCTAATTCGTCGAGGAAGCTATCCGGAACGCCATGGAGTTCAGTGGGCGGGTCATCGGCGTTCTCGCGCAGTATCTCGATCATGCTGGCCAGCAAGTCTCCGTCTCCGCTGTTCTCGTCCGCTGGTCGTCCGCGCATCGTCTCGAAGGCATTGGCAAGCAGGCGGAACGCCGCCGCCATATTCTCGGGCTGCGGAAGGGCATTGGCATTTGTATGCGCCTGCGGATCTGATGTGTCTACGAGTTCAAGCTGTGAGAAGAATGTGGAGAGATCGGGTCGACGTGAAGGCTGTTGCGGTTTGTCATCTTTGGTGGATATGTTGTGTTCAACTGCCTGTGGTTATGTTCTGATCTGCGCTTGCGGTCCCACCGACTTACCCTCGTAGCCTGACATGGTGGCAATTGATTTCAGGTCCGATACAATTTATTGTTCGGGCTGATGCGATCGCCAGCTGGACTTAAGCTTATGAAGCTACGCAAAGCAACGCGTCACAATCAGAGCCTACGACGCGAGCTTCGAAGATAAGCGACCCCGCTGTGGCGTAACTGTGGCATAACTGTGGCGCATGAGAAAACCCCAAGCCAATGCCCTCCCCTGTCCTCGGACACCCGCAATCGCGAGGACCGAATGCTCTCCCAAACCCCTGCCATCTCAAACCATCCTTGTTTGATGAGAGACAAAATATCGGCTTCCTGGCTGCCTCCATACACACAGCGAAGCCAGCCGTGGATGCCACATGCGGTCTTTTCATATTTGTCTTGTGAAAGCTTACCAAGACTAAGCAACCTTGGATATCTTGGCCAAAGAAAGTAGCCAACGCAAGCCGCAACTCCACGGTTGAGAGCAGCTGGCGTGAAATCGATGCAAAAAATCGGGGCTATGTGGAGCCGGTGATCCTGATCATGCACAGCCTCCTAGTGCCCGCAGTCGTCACACCTCTACCCACCATACTTTTGCAACATGCCGGAAGGGGCGCAGCATTTTCACAGCGGCGATATTGATAGGGGATTTGGACGCACAAAAGGTCGAGACAGCCATTGTGACACAATGGAAGTCTGACTTCACTACCAATACTGACTCTTTCATTGTATACTCACCTCACCGCCTTATTCAACGAGGAACCTTAAGACTGGATGCTACAAACTTACTACTCAATATAATCCCGCGCTCCATATCGCTGCTCATCATGCCAATCGATATGCCCACCTCTCCGTCGGATAGATTATCGCCGTCTTGGATCAGCCGCCCAATGTCTCGAAGGTCGACATCGCCACAAAAAGAATCGAGACCGACGGCAGCGAACGGCTTTCTGGTACCGGAACCAACATCAAGTAACAGCGATGATTCCCGCTCACAGCGCTCAAGCACATCTGGTCGTCGCGGTTCTGTTCGCGAGATAGTAAATAGACTGCGCTCCTCGTCAACCACCAGCATGGCAAGCAACAAGTCGCAAGACGTAGATTTCAGCGAAGTCGAAAACTGGTTTTATGGCTTCCGAAAGTACAACCAACTCGTCAGCAACAGCATATCGCCAAATCAAGCATTTTCATCAAAGGAATTCATCAAAGCGTCGAAAGCATTGACCAAAAATTGCGGTGGACAATTTATTCACGGGCTGCCCGAAGCCGTCTTGGATTTTTCATTACTATGGTGTCCAGCAGGACATTTGACGAAGAAAGAAACGAGCGACGAACCATCCTGGAGCTGGACCTCCTACAACGGACGCGTAAATTTCCCCTTTGACCTCACCACATGCCCAGACATCTACAAAACGCCAAGCAGCGAAGGCGAGTGGTTCCGATCCGAAGTAGTAAACTACCACATCGGGCCCAAGACCGCGCAATACACAGTGCGACGAGAAAAAGGGTCTTCAATACGAATCAAATACCCGCCTTATTTCCATACCCCCTGGGGCAGCGACTCTAAAACCGAATCCAACACGCTGCGCTTCACAGCCGCCACCATTTCGGCAGAGGGCTTCAGCGCCGAGCAACTCAACTACCAAGGCAGCGATATCCCCGTCAGTCACCTTATCAATGAAGACGACAACAAGCACTGCGGCGTAATCATGGACTACGAATCCATTATATCCCAACCCTCCTCCACAGGCCCGTACGAATTCATCCTCCTCTCCCGCAACCTCTGGCGTAAACCTTGCTCTGAAAACCGCAAACCGGGCCTCAACACTATGCACCCGCCCGGCACGCCCATCTGGGACGGTGACGCCTTCCTCTGGGATAAGCATATCGATGATTTCGATGCCAAGCATTTCCCTTCCGCGTCCTGGAGTATGCTGAATGTCATGCTAGTGAGGTGGAATGGCGACTTTGCTGAGCGCATCGCGGTTGCGAGGATACATGAGCAAGCGTGGAACCAGCGAAATCCTGTGCGTAAGGAGATTGTCCTCCGATAAGATATATTTTGTGCTTTTCGGCTGTTTTCTGGTAGCAATCGACGCGCGTTCTGGGAAGATTAGACGCCACTTCGGGAGGCGAAGGGGGAGGGGGGTTTCTCCTTGCGCATCTGCTTACGGTCGCAGCGCGGCGTCTTTTTCTGGCGTTTGCCCTTAGGCATGCTTGCTTGCATGCATCATCCGGGCTGGTGGTTGACAGCCCCCCCCCCCCCCCCCCCC
>LR132132.1:0-57945 GCA_900634815.1 Paradendryphiella salina | reverse complement strand
AGCAAGATCTCCGTATCGTTCATGGTCGTGGAGGAGCTGGTAACCGGTGCTGTGGTGGATGTTGAAGCTTTGGAAGATCTCGCGGGCGCTTCGCTCGCCTCTGGCGTCAAATACTTCAAAAAACCGCGTGCGACGCGGCGTATCAAGGTGGGACTTCACAGTGCGGTTCGGATCGCGTTGGCAAGACATTTGCGCGCAAAAAAATCGATAAAATGAGTGGTTTTGGTAGAGTTATGGGTGGTTGAAGTTGAGATTATCGCGAGATTCAAGCTTGGTGTTGCGATTGTTGCCTAGCGTTGGGCCCGTGCGTGTCGGATTTTTCCCTTGGACGGCGTGCCTTGGTTATCCGCAACTTGGCGCGGGGAACGGTGAACCAGCTTCCTAATAAGGCAGTACATGGCTTGCGAATGGGGGAAAGCGCAGGGCCAAAGATGCGGGGTTAGCGAGCACTGAGGATGCGAGAGTGGTCAGAGTGCATGACTAGGGGGAGCGACCTCGGCCCTTGTGAGGCGACTCCAACAGATGTCCGCTTCTTGTGATAGATTTCCTTCTCTCCCACATTCCCCAAAGTCCCATTGTAAGCGTGGACCTGGTCTTCGATCTACCACGGTACAATAGTCAACCAACGGGGTGGACAATATTGACTCAAGTGCACGCTTGCTGCGTGACATTGTCGAACGCCAAACTCTAACATGTTTGCCCAGACAAAAAGTAAGTTGCGGCTTTCATTATTACGGCGCCCAAGTTGTTTCGGGGCGCTTCCGCGAGGCTTGACCGACCTTGGTCGCTATAAGCTCACTGCCATCTTCAACACGGAATCATCGTCGAGGAACATATCGAAACTATGATGGAACCTCAGAGCAACGTATTGACTGTTTGTACAAGAGCCATCGTCTCCGGACCTCGATAAGCAAGATGCGGTCCCTCGCTACGACAACAACTACGAGGAGGACCCTGAACTTGTCCCCTGTCCACCCAACACCACGGAGTCCAAACTTGTAGCCCGGATCGACCTTCATGTTATTCCATTCCTATGCATCATGTATCTCCTGGCATTTCTGGACCGTGTCAACATTGCCAACGCAAATGTCTTCGGTCTGAGCGAAGAATTGGACCTCCTGCGAGATAACCGCTACAATACGGCGCTGGTCATATTTTTCGTCCCCTACATTCTCTTCGAAATCCCGTCTAACATTCTCCTAAAGAAGATGAAGCCGCGCATCTGGCTCAGCATCTGCATGTTCGGCTTTGGACTCGTAACCATGTTGCAAGGTTTCGTGCAGAACTACAGCGGACTGCTAGCTACCCGATTCTTCCTCGGCGTCTTCGAAGCCGGCATGTTCCCGGGCGCCTTCTATCTGATCGGAATGTGGTATAGAAGACACGAGGCGCAGAAGCGATTCTCTTTCTTCTTCAGCTCGACGACGCTTGCCGGAGCATTTGGCGGGCTACTAGCCAGTGCAATCGGCAAGATGGACTACATCCGCGGCTACCGAGGATGGCGCTGGATCTTCATTTTAGAAGGGCTTTTAACCGTCGTCGTCTCCTTTGCATTCTTCTTCCTGCTCCCAAACTTTCCCGAAGAAGTCAAATGGCTCTCCGAGCCCGAACGCGCATACGTGAAATCCCGGCTCCAGATCGATCAGGGCCGCTCCGCCCGTGAACGGCCCATTAAACTGGCAGACGTAGGCAAGGTGTTCAAAGACCCCAAGATTTTCATCGGTGGATTAATGTACTTTGGCCTCATCGTTCCTGCATACGGCTACGCGTATTTCTCCCCATCCATTATCCAAGGCTACGGCTACTCGCCCATCCAAACGCAACTTCACAGCGTGCCTCCATGGGCTGCTGCCTTCGGCTTCAGCATGGTTGTTGCCTACTTTTCCGATCGCCTGAAACATCGCTTTCTTTTCGTCATTTTTCCAATCTGCGTCTGCATCGCTGGATTCGCTATCCTGCTTGCTGTGCACGATAACCGCAGCTTGCAGTACGCAGCACTGTTCCTGGTCGCAATGGGAGCTTATACAGCGATGCCGGTGATTATCTGCTGGTTCAATATGAATTTGGGTGGGCATCACAGGAGAGCGGTAGGCAGTGCGTGGCAAGTTGGGTTCGGTAAGGTTTCTCGCGCTGACTTTGTTCCTTGATCAATCATGGATGGGCCTAACGAATGTCGCAGGAAATATCGGCGGCATCATCGCTACTTATTCTTTCATCAAGAAAGACGCGCCCAAATACACGCCTGGCTACTCGATCAGTGTCGCTTTCGTGTGTCTGAGCGCTCTCAGCTGCTCCGCGTACTTTGTCATGTGCAGCTGGGAGAACCGGAGGCGGAATAAGAGCGTGAGGAATGCGGGATTGACCGAGTACGAAAAGACGGAAATGGGAGATTTGAGCCCGGATTATCGTTATCTGCTCTAAATGGTGTGGCCGGGGAAAAAAGAGCGGAAGAATGGAAGAGCTGGTGGGAATCAAAATCTAGCTGTTTGTAATATAGATAGCTTGAGAATGAATGTTGGAGGCTCATCTTCGAATACATCGAAGCAAGGGAGACAGCATCTGCTTCTTTGTAACATGTGCGATTCTGTCATTCTTCTGCCGACTACAACTATAGTTCTCCGTAGCTTCCCCGTTGCCGGGATGACCCTTGCTCATAGTGTGACTTGACAATATACCATACTTTGTAAGACGGCGTTCAAGGCTCTCGGAGCACGTAAGCTGGCCTGGATATTACTCAGTAGGTTCTGCCTTGTCTTCTGCAGTACAAACCAGCTCTTTTGTTCCCGTAACATGCGATGTAGGCTCCGGTGCTACCTTATTTCGAACCAAGCCATGGATGCATTTGTTCTAGCCGGGGATTCTGTGCTTTACGAGCACGGACGTCGTGAACAGCTCGTCGGGTGTTTTGCTCACCCCACGTTAAAGAGCAAGCTCTACACTTGAAAGCCATTATAGAAGATGTGTTATATGCCTCCCCTTCTCAAGTCACACTCTGCGCCGTTGTGACGCTTGCTGTGTCTCCGGTGTCTTCACTTCCATGGCCCCAAATCTCTTTACTCTCGCTCTCGAGTCCCCTCATTGCCTTTGCAACCTGCTCTAGCCTCACAACCACCTCTTGCACGCCCTCGTTCACTTTTTCAAAATACCGATCGTTCTCCTCTCTCCTCTTCCGACTAAGTTCGATATCCTTTTCCGTCTCCTCCTCTAGCTTTATCCGATCGAAAAGCTTCTCGACCTTCCCAGCATCAGTGCCGTCGCGGGAATTGGCAAGACTCTGAGGTTGCAGGTCGTTTGTTTTGCTCTCTTGTGCCTTTTTTTGTTGTTCCGGTGTTTGCTCGTCTTCCTCAGAACGGGCCCACGCTTTGGCAAGTTCGATCTGGGCTTTTCGTAGCTCGTCTAGTGCGCGCGAATGTTCAGAACCAAAGACCGTCATCCCTGGGCCCTTGATGGCACTCAGCTCTACCTCTTCTAGCGTGTTCTGCATTTCCACCCATATCGCTTCAGCTCTTGACGAGGCTTCGGCGTCGGCTGCTTGGCTCTGTTGCTGCTGTCGCCTTTGGAACGGAGCCGAGGGGTTCGTAGACGTGGGGCTGAGGTGGTCGCCATCGTTGGTAGTTGGAGGGAGAGGTCGCTTGGAGTCTGGGGAAAGTAAGGAGCGTTGGCGGACAAGAGGTGCCTTCGCGGGTGTTCGCGTCTCATGCAGCGACGTGTTGGATGTATTATGCGACGGTGGTCCAACAAAAAGGGCAGGCGCAGGTAGACGGTTGGTCTGCGTCTTGGTGATCTTCTTGTCGTCTTTGGGAGACATGGTGTGGCATACGAAATGAGGTATTGTTTACGAGGCGCAATGTAGTTGGCATACGTTCGTATCACAGATCAAGTCGAAAGCTAGCAAAATCTCTAGGCTTCAGTTGCACCTAGCGATTACTCTAGAATCAAAAGCTGATATGGTAAGAGTAGTTGGTGTTGACAGTCGTTGTGTTGATGTTCCCCATGTCCTCGGCCAAGATCGACTGACGATGGTGCGATAAGATAAGGGCATTCATGCATCCACGCTAGCCCGTAATGAAGCGATGCCAAGGCACGTGCGCACACAACGGTGGGCTGCAATTCTCCTCAACACTGCTTCGTCGCTCGCGATACTAACCACCCACTCTCCAGCACACCCGTCGTCACAACCGCAATCATGGGTAAAGGTACGTAGTTTATCTCCCCCAGACGCTCGTGATTCACCAAAACTGCACAAGCCCCCCCCCCCCACGCTCGACGTCTGTACCACTCCAGTACTCAGTGCAGTTGCTCACCATGCCCTCCAGGACAACCAAGAGGTCTCAACGCCGCCCGCAAGCTCCGCAACCACCGCCGTGAGCAGCGCTGGTCCGATCTCCACTACAAGAAGCGTTTGTTAGGAACTGCCTTCAAGTCTTCTCCCTTCGGTGGATCTTCCCACGCCAAGGGTATCGTCCTCGAGAAGGTCGGTGTCGAGGCCAAGCAGCCCAACTCCGCTATCCGAAAGTGTGTCAGGGTTCAGTTGATCAAGAACGGAAAGAAGGTCACTGCTTTCGGTATGTCACATGATCTGGGAGACGAAGCATGACTACAGGGCGAACCTGTGGTGAGCACCATGAAGAATGCGAGGCTAACACATGGCAGTCCCCAATGACGGTTGCTTGAACTTCGTGGACGAGAACGACGAAGTCCTCCTCGCCGGTTTCGGTCGCAAGGGCAAGGCCAAGGGTGATATTCCCGGTGTGCGTTTCAAGGTCGTCAAGGTTTCCGGTGTCGGTCTCTCGGCACTCTGGAAGGAGAAGAAGGAGAAGCCCAGGTCATAGAGCACTGGCCGACAAGGAGTCAAGGAAGGAAACGAACGTGGACCACCAGCCCGCCATGAACGAATGATGGAATCCGCGGATCACTGCGGACGGTTTACCGGAGTCTTACACATTGGGGATATCTATGCTTTACTCGGCATATGGAAGTTATGATATGCTGGAGAGTTAGATAATATAGAATCTGACTCGTTCAAGCGCCCACTCCGTGCATGCCACTATTCGAGTGATGGTTGACGCGTCACCACATCTTGGCGGGTCGCGGGGTATCGCTCTTACCTGCAGCATATTATCCCGGGGCATTTCACTGGATGTGAAAGCGAGAGACCCTAGCCACTTGACAACACATACATGTGCCGTCCCCGTGTTGTTCATCATTCGTCTGTTACAAAGGAGATGGGTAGTCTACAGGCCCAGACTACGACTTTCAGATTCTGCCTAATGCAGCATGACTGATTAGCACTGCCAAACAGCGCCGCTGGGTATCTCAATCAGAACGCCAACCGATGTGGAACCCGAATCCTACAAACTCTTACCAATAAGATGTACAATATCGAAAATACAAAGGAGAAGAAGAAGAAGAAGAAGAAGAAGACGAAGAAGAAAAGAAAAAAACGCATTCCGTTATTTGGAGAACATGGCATTGAAGGTGTCTTCCAGTCCCGTGTCCTTCATAGTACCATAGTAATCATACTTGAGCTTGGGACTAGCAAACAGCTCCGCATCCCTCTTGACATTTCTCGGGACACCTAGCCCCTCTAACCCTTGTGATGTTTCTGCACTGCCGTTGCCACCATCACGCCTTGCCTTTTGTTCTTCTTTGAAGAAGTTGGGCGCGTTTTCCTTGAGTGGAGGCGCCCAGACACTGGGTTTCCACGGATTAGGCTTCTGGTTTGCGGCGAGCGAGGTGGGCGGTGCAGCAGGGACGCGATGGCGGAACGGATTCGGATCTTTGCGTGAGAATATGGAGTGTAGTTGTCTTGGTTTAGCGGGTGAAGGAGAGAGTTGGGATTGAGCGGTAGTAGTAGTACCAGTACCAGTAGGGCGTCTGGAGAACTGGTTGGAGATGATCTCGGGGGGTTGTGAAGAGAAGCGGGGTTTGGTAGGTGTCCAGTCCATGTCGTCAATATCTAGGAAGGCGTCGCGCTGTGCAAAGGGCGTTGTGGCTTCGGTGGTGGCGTGCGTAGTGTCGGATACGGCGGTGAGGGTGGGCGACGGGGGTACCGGCGAGGATTCCTGGTAGCCTTGGATGCCGGATGCGAAGGAATATGCCATGCTGTCAAACAGGTCGGCTTGCGGGTGTGCAGGGTGGTAAGAACCCCTTCTTTCTTTCTTTGCGCTCGAGGGCGCGCTGAGGACGGGGTCTTGGGTCGCCTTGGGGAAGGAGGGTGCGGCGCCGTAGACTATGCGGACCGTCTTCCAAGTTAGGATGGAGGAGAGGGCGAGCACGCCGACCATGACCATGTGCGTGTACTGGAAGCTTTGCAGTGTGTCGCTGTCGATTGTGGTGTTCTTCCAGTAAAACAGACTTGCAAAGCGGAGGACGACTACGGTGGCTCGTGTTGACCATAATGAAAAGAGCCCACGCATTCTGCCTGTGAGGCTATTCGTCTTCAGCTTCAGCTTGGGGTTCCACCATATTGTGAGGGCATCGGCGCCTGCAGCGCATAGCTCCCATTTGACTATATAGGGTGAAAGTACACAAGTCTCGTCGACTGAGCGTGAGAGGATTGCTTGGTGGAGACAAGTACCCCAATTGGAGACCTGAGGCTCCCGGATTCCCTCTTGTGGTGCCATAATGAGCCCAGTGACATGCCAGAGTATTCCCATCGCTGTACTCAAGATATACGTCCACTTGGCCAGCGAAATGGCCCTGAGCGTCCATGCCTGTCGCGACGTGTGAACGGTTGTGCGCTTCTCTTTGCTCGCTTCCATTATGCGCGCGAGGTTGTCTGCTCTGGCTACGTGGTTCGCATTCCGTATCCGACTTTGAACTCGAGGCAGGCAGTCCTTACAGACCTGCGGGTACCGCTCCTCGAGCTCGACCTTGTAATCATCGTACGCTGCAAGGTACTTGTCGTACTCGGGATCGTCTTCATCTGGAAGGAACTCGGCGAGGAGACTCGTGTAGAGTGTCTGGTTGTGTTGGCACGCGTCGCAGAAGATGTCGTCGCTCGGCGCGGGCATGTAGGGCGAGGGAGAGCGTGAAGGAATGTACTGGAACGTGGGCGCAGGAGCCGTCGCGATTTCTTCCATGGGTGGATCGGTGATGTTTCCACGCTGAAATGGGTCAGTTGGAGAGAGTACGAGATGTTATGTATGGGAGCGTCTACTTGGTCAAAGTGATTCACGGCGTCGCATTGTGGACAGTGGTATGTCTTGGGTATCTGAGAGACACTGTCTCGTGATTGAATGTTGCAATAGTGACAGCGCATTCTGCGCCGTAATAGCGCCATGGTGAAGGAAACGCCTGAAGGGTGTTGGGATGGCAGACATCGGCCAGGTGTTTTGGCGTGGCAGAATGTCGAGGCGGACACACCGCCCGGGCGCCGGCGCGGAAATTTGGCTCACCATGTCGAATGCACTCATCACCACTGGCAGCGACGACTTCCGGCCAACCCCATCGCCGCGACGACGAAACAACCAAGCCAGGCGCTGGCAGCACATTCCGCCATTTCGACACGTCCGGCATATCCATCACTAGCACCCGTCTCCGCCCGCCGTTCGATGGCTCGGTAGTCCGCAAACCCTCGCACACCCACCTCCATCGCCGCTACCCTACCCACCATGAGCCAATTGGTCGTCAGGCCCGGGCGCAACGCCGCTCGCCAGGCAAAGAAGCTCAAGGAAATCCGCAAAGTCAAGAATGCAATCCAATGGCACGAGCGAGAGCGAAAGAAGCGGCAAGAAGTCAAGCAAGAGCGATGGGAGTCTAAGCAAGCCGTCATCCAGCGTATAATGTGGGAGAATGAAAACGTCCATGGAGTCAGGAAAAGGGCCCTGGCCAATGCAAAAGAGGACTGGAAGCTAGGTCCCTTGAGACCAAACCGTGCCATCGGCCCAAACGCAGACAAGTACGGCGCTCTCACCGCGAACCAGGTGCAGAAGCCTGAGATCCCCGTCAGAACGCAGAAGAACCGGAACATGGTCAGGGAGAAGAAGGGACTAGAGCTGGAATACCCACTGGTCGTCGACGACAAGAAGTACTTTCCCATCGTGAAGCAAGATCGTGTCGTAGTTCTCAAGGGCAAAGATGCGGGCAAGATTGGTGTTGTCCAAGAGGTGATTGAAAGGACACACGAGCTTCTTGTCAAAGGCATCAACATGGTATGTATGATTGTTCTGTGCCGCAGGCTTGAATCGCTAATAATGCCTAGCAATTCTACGACTCTACCGTCTTCAGTGCTGCTAACGAAGATATGGGCCCCAAACATGAAAGCGAAGTGCCAATTCCTCTCGCCAATGTCCGCCTCGTAATACCCTCTGAGATCAACCAAGGAGGCGTAAAGCGTTACAAAGACGTCATTGTAGAGAAGATCTTCATGGAGCGACACACCACCGGCATCGACCCCTACACCGGAACCGACTACGGCAACTCTGAAATCCCAGAAGAGCACCAATACGACCCTCGAAATGGACTTCCAATCTTCCATCGCTACATCGCAGGGACAAATCACCGCATTGAGTGGCCATGGGAACGCGAAGAACTGACCGAAGAGGTCGGCGTCGGGGAAGAAAAAGGTACAGACAATCGAACATGGCTAAAGAAGACCATAGCCACCGTCAGTCAACCCTTCTCTAGTCTCAACAGCTGGCGGAGCAGCAACAAGGAGGGTAGAGAACAAGACTCAACAAAGGCCCTAAAGACCGACGACATCGAAGTGAACTTTACCGAGATTGAGAGGGAACAGCAAGGAAGATTCAAATCTAAGCCGCCGCAAAGCAAGAACGACGACACCCAAGAGGCATGGGATGGTGTAGACACCACACGCAATGTTGTCGAAGGATCAGACTCCATGTCTTACCTCCTGGTCGCACCACCTTTCCCTGACACTCTCGGCGAGGAACTCCGCAACGATATCCGCGACTTCTCTATCAAGACAAAGAAGGAAATGAGCAAAGATCCCGACGCGCCGCGCAGTATCAAGATCCCTAGACACTCTGAGCAAGGCGTGCTTGCGCGGGAGATTGCAAAGGAGCAGAAGCGAGCCGCTGATGCGATGAAGACGCCAATGCAGTTGAGGTGGGAGATGGAGCAGAGGAGCAAGGCCGAGGCGCTGAAGAAGCAGCCTCTAGTCGACCAGGAGAGCCTACTGGCTGCGCTAGGCCAGCATATGCAGAAGAAGGCTACAAAGCCCTATCTGGGCAAGAAGCAGATCTCCACGCAAACCCACGAGCTGGATTAGATTATATGCTTGTTTCCTGACTCCGCCATGATGGTTATAGGCAAAGATGGTTATGACATATACATTGTATATTTGTATAAGAAGCACGAACTGAACCAGTAACTCGATATAGGCTCTCTTTTTTCTTTTGTGTAGCCTATCCGGGGGGGTATCTTTGCTGTAAATGTACATCAAACGCCATTTTGTTCCTTCACTTATGCATCATCACAAAGCTTGCGCCATCATACCAGTACCCCCCAGTACTCTGCCCTGCCACCTGCACCTTCCAACTCCCCCCACTGCACCAAAAATCGATCCACAACCCTCAACAACAGCTTCCCGCTTAGACTCAACGTCTTGACGCGTGCGAAGCTCTCCACATAGACCGTCTTACACTTGCGCCTGCTATTTGCGCCCTTGATGTTGAAGAATCGTAGTATGAGGCTAGCAAGAATGAGTATCACGGCTGTAGCAGGGCCGTTGGCAATGATGAGGTCAGGTAGGTCGGCGGCTGCGGCTTCGTAGGGCGTGGTGGGGGCTTGGTCTGCGAGTAGCGGTGGTGCGCGCAGCAAAGGCGCAAAACAAGAGATTAGAGTGCAAAGAGAGGATAGTGGGGTTGTGAGAAGCGATTGATGGATCCGTCGAGCGCGCGGCACTTCAGCGATGTTGAAATGCTGCGAGCCTGTACATGCCGATCCCCTGCTTCCTTTTGTATCCAAACCGTGTGTCTGGCCGTTTGTACCCGTAATATTTATCTTTGGTTTCTTTTCCGAAACATCTGGCTCCGTCCCCTCTTTCTCTCGCGAACGCTGCCTCTCTTTTTCCACATCTTCCAACCCTCGCTCAAACTCCGCTGCGCGCTGAGCGGAAAACGCATCGCCGCTGCTGACAATGTATGTCCTGTGTGTGTACTTTGTTGTGTCCAGGTCCCGGAGCAGGTACAACATCTCGTGTGTATGACCCCCGGAGCCCAGCACGATGAGCACGCGTGTTGCGAGCGGGTGCTTGCGCAATGGCGTGGTTTTCGAACGCGCATTTGGCAGGATCGTAAGGGTACGTAGAGTTGCTGCGATGAAGAGGGCGGCGAGCGTTGCTATGAAGAAGGGGAGCGCGTAGAGTGAGGATGGCGGTGGGGGAGCCATGGTGGGGGGTTGGTGCGACGGATTGTGGACCAAGGTAGATGGATGACGGTAGTTTTCTGGCGCGAATCAGGCAAGCATCGATGCGAGTGGAAGTTCCAGGGTTCGCGGTAGGCCTACAAGCATCGATGCGAGTGGAAGTTCCAGGGTTCGCGGTAGGCCTACAAGCATCGTTGGCGGCTCGAGGTTGGGAGAAACTTGGGTAGGTGAAGGTACATGTTGTGGCCATTAGCCCAATCGCGAACAGCACATTCCACACACGAGATCACATGATGTGGTATATTCAACATTTCTGGCAGCCTTTTTCATATGCCACCAGCTCATTCTGTTGTTCGTTTTAGAAAGGACCGTCAACGCTTGATTTTGGCTAGGTACCCTCTTCCGTTGATCAAACAAGAGCCTCCCTTCAAATCACCTTTATCTACTTGGTAGCGACACCTCGGTTGTTTTCGATGAGAGGTTGCTCTTACGAGTTTAAATATCTTCATTTTGTTCGTGCCCCCGCACAAGCAGCGTTGGCGGACTTGCGTGGTGACTCCAAGCAACTTCGCATGTGACACCATGCTTTGCGGTTAGGCTACGTGAAGGCACTTGCAATTTCCTAATCGCGACGCGACATCATATTTGCGCCATTTCTCGCCTAGACACCGTTACGTTCGCAGTACAATTACAGATGTACACCAGTGACTGCATCCTCAATGTGCCACCGATCGTCCCCTACATTACCGGCATACTTAATGTACTCCCTAGACCTCATACGGCAGCTGCCTGTTACAATCATGCAGACATCACGTTCAGTAGGGCATATATAAGGGAGGCTACTGCGACAAGCTTGTCCTAAAGGAGCTACTACACATTTACCCTGAGACGGCACCCGCAATTCTGTAGCTTTGATTGCTGATCTTCTTGTTAATGTGTCAGGTACATGCCCGCATGTGTAGCCGAAAAGAGGGGATATCTTCACGACCAGTTGCTGAATTGCCACCCGCACCAGAACCCTGTCGTGCGAGAGACGTTCTGATGCAGGCTATTATGGAGAAGCTGTAGTTTAGCTTACTTATTAAACAGACTTGGTACGTTTGCAGTATAACTCTTAGCAAGCTTGAACTGGAACAAGACATGCACTACGTCTTACAATGATAACGATCAATCTTCTATCCATCAGCTCTGTTGCCAGTCTTTTTGTTTTGTTCATCCTTTACTGATCCATTTGGATCATATATTGTTGGACATTCCATCCACTTGCACGCGTACCTGGTCCGCTATGGCCTGCCGTTTCCCAAACATGGCTGAGGTAATTCTTGTCGGACCGAAACATCACAAAGGCATACTAATAAACGACCAGTAAGCAACAGATTGCTTCCTAGCGACAAGCCAAACTTCGTATGCGGCCCAATTTAGCTGACACTATACTCGACCACAGTGTACCACATGTACTTGGGCGATCTGGAAGTGGCTCAAAGCGCACTTCACAAACAATACGGCCAACTTCTACGCATCGCCCCATGATTATCTGGTTGCGTATCTTGGCGTATATGATGTACATGCCCTCGTCATCCGGCTCTTGCGGCTCTTGTATCCGTCATGATGCCATCTCATGTGCCGCCCATAATGTCTACTGACCTTGTGGGCTTGTTGTCTCCGCGGCCAGCCGCAGCGCTGTTCTGCTGGAGTGGCGGGGTATCAGCATAGCAAGCCTTCATGAAGCTCTCTGGGTACCTTCCACCACCAATCTCTGCCTCTTCGCACGCCTTGCGAATAGTCTGCTCCTCCTCCTTGGACAACTGAACCTTCAAGCTGCCCACGTTCTCTTCCAGTCTCTCCGGCTTGGTGGTACCCGGGATAGGGAAGATATCCTCGCCCTGCGCCATCAACCATGCCAGCGTCAACTGACCGGGCGTAACCCCCTTTGACTTTGCGATCTGCGCAATGCGGTCCACGAGCTTGAGATTTTTCGGAAAATTCTCCTGGCTGAATCGAGGAGCAAAGCGACGGAAGTCGCTCTGGTCGAAGTCATCCAGGCTTTTGAGCGCTCCGGTCAGCATGCCCCGGTTCAACGGCGAGTAAGCAACAACAGCAACGCCCAACTCGCGGCACGTCTTCAGCAAGTCAATCTGTTTGCTTTCAATCTCAAGCGCAAAAGGCGAATACTCAACCTGTACAGCAGTAATCGGATGGACTTTATGTGCTCTCCTCAACGTCTCTGAGCTTACTTCGGACAGTCCGAGATATTTGACTTTTCCAAGGTTAACGAGGTCGGCCATGGCCTGTACCGTGAGTTCGATGGGAGTTTTCTGGTCCACGCGGTGACAGTAGTAAAGGTCTATGTGCAGGAGACCCAGGCGCTGCAATGATTTCTCCACGGCTTCCTTTACGTATTCTGGAGAAGAGTCGATTTCCGCGCCGTGGTTCTTGACAGCGAATTTAGTGGCGAGGAAAATATCAGAACGCTTTGAAGTGTTGACTTTGAACCACTTTCCGAGCAGGTCTTCATTATCGCCGTACCTAGAGATGTTGTTAGCATAGTCAGACCACAGCAGTCTAAGAGTCGTAAGGCTTACAAGTCCGACGAGTCCCAGAATCGTTCGCCCAGTTCGTGAGCGCGGTCAAGGAGTGCCAAACGCTCATTGTCGGGCTTTGCGGGTCCATAGAAGACGGATAGTCCCATCAGACCAAAACCCAGGCGGTTGACTCGGGGACCGTTACGGCCGAGAGGTGCTGTAGGAAGAGACATGTTGCGTTGTGAGAGGTTTGTTTGTAATGTTGGTATGTGATGTGAGTGAAGCTTTGGGCTAATTGAAGTTACCCACAAGCGATTATGGGTGCTATTAATCCGCAGGGCGTACAGCTACTCTGTGGTATTATCCGTATATTCGTCCTTTTCCCAGACAAGCAGTGACAATTATTCGGCCGAGTTTCACAAGAATGATAGTCAGGCAAGGAGGCGGACGGGACCGGAAGGTGACTGGTGAGTGTCTTGCGGACTTAATACAGTACCTGGATAATGACGCTGGCATTGCACTTAAACCCGTAGCCCCGTAGCCCGCCATGGATGAAATCATAGCTAGCTGGGCAGCTTTGCACCTACGAGGTACCGCGCCGAAAACGTATACTACTTCTGGTATTTGATTTTTTTTGAGTGAACATTTATCGAGCTGTTGGAAGTCTCGTTGTTCTCTTGTTGACTTAATGCGTTTTGTGAAAAGCGTGTAGCGCGTGCTTGAGGAAGAAGCGGGGTTAAACGGAGATAAGCTCTCGTGAGCCTGGTCCTGCTTGCCCGTGGAATGAGTAAGCTCTGCCATTCCGAGGAGAGGCCGAGAGTACTTCAATCATACGGCAATGAATACATGTGGCTATACAAGTATCGCGATGCAGGAAGCTTGGTGTCTAGTTGAGGCAAGCCAGCTCCGAAGTACTGACGGCGGCCTGCCTTCCCGCGGGGCTATCCGATAAGCGAGTTAGCGTCCGTCAGACTTCACCACATCAACTCTCCCGCCAGTACGCGACAGTACGCATTTGTAATGCTATCGCCACGTCGCAAAGTCTTGACGCTCATGTCCCAGATCTCTTTACTCACATACTGACTCCCTGCCACACTAACTCAAAACAGCGCATCATGACCGTCGAAGTACGTGACCTCAAGCCCCTCAATATCCGGCCCGTTCAGCATCAAGTGCGGGACCCCCAGCAAGCCGACCCATTTGCTTTCGACCACCACGATGATACCATACACGTTCTTCTCTGCGCCTCGGGCTCAGTGGCGACCATCAAAATACCGAACATGATCAACGCTCTTACGAAGCACGCGAAGATACGCATACGGCTCATATTCACTGCTGCAGCGACCAACTTCTTACAGGGTCAAAGCGAGGAACAGCCTTCAATAGAAGATATAGAAGCGCTACCCAATGTTGATGGTGTATACTTCGACGAGGACGAGTGGAGGGAGCCGTGGGTACGAGGCAACAAGATTCTACATATTGAGCTGCGGCGCTGGGCAGATATCATGATTATTGCTCCTTTGAGTGCCAATGAGCTCGCCAAGATCACACAAGGCTGGTCAGACAACCTGCTTTTGTCTGTTGTGCGAGCCTGGGATACCACTGGTCTGATCGATCCGGTGAGGAGCATACCAGGCGTGCAGTGGCCACATGAGGAGGGGGGCGTGCAAAAGAAAAGGATACTAGTCGCCCCGAGTATGAACACAGCGATGTGGTTTCAGCCCATTACGAAAACCCAAGTACGCATCTTAGAAGAAGAGTGGGGCATCAAGAACGGGGGTTGGTTCGAGGTGCTGCAGCCGATGGAGAAAGAGCTGGCTTGCGGAGACATTGGAGGTGGTGCAATGAAAGACTGGAAGGAGATTGTCAGCGTTGTTGAGAATAGGCTGGGACTGACATTGCCATCTCTTGTAACCTGATCACCAATCATTATTATTAGACAGCAGCGCCCCGCTTCATCTGATAGTTGCGACATAACAGATACTGGACTCAGAGCGAAAAGAAGGTTTCTTCCGAGAATGGCATTTGACGTCACACCATATGTCCCAGGAACGCCTTCCGCATGCAACTGAATGTGAGCAAAAAATACCAAAAACAGAACTTAGACGGGCGCCCCTCCACGCAACCCATGGTCATGGCCTCCCTTAAGGTAACAGACAATCGGTGTGTAACTCAGAGAATCTGGGTGTCTGTGCGGTCTGGCAGAGCTGAGCGTTGCGTTGCTCGGCGGCGCCAGACTGAGTCCAATCCCCGACGTTGTTGTTTGATGAGAATAGGAGGAAACTTTTGGATCTGATTACCTGGTAATTGCGGAATTGGCTATGTTAAAGATGGTGAGGGGGTGCTGTTTTGGGCGTTTGTTGTTGTAACGGACGTTGTGGTTGCTGAATCCGCGTTCGCCTGGATGATGAGTGAAAGAGGAGCTCATTCAGAGCAATGATGTGCAACTGATGTCGGGCTATGCCAGTTTGGTCTCTCTAATAATCCCAATTTAATAACCGCGCCACTCACTTATCCATCCCGTACGTTCGACGCCAAACTCAACAGCCATAAACAGGGTCAATGACAAGGCTCCAGGGAAGCCCACTGCTGATACTAGAGATGCTAGAGTTATCTTTGGTGGATTGAAGTCATCGGTAAGTTACTACTTTCTTTGCCCTGCTGCCAGCGCTAAGACCATGGACAGATACAGAGTGCAAAAGCCAAGCTCAGTGCCTTAGGAGCGCACAACCTTTCGAAAATCACCAAGGCAACGACGAAAAGCGGCGCGGCGAATAGACAGGAACGCCCAAAGCGAGTCATAAATCCATTCCCCACTATCAAAGAAGTTGTCAGCTCCAAGTCCTCGCCCTCACCGCTGTCCTCATCCAGTTACGAAATCCGAAGCGACACTGCAACATCATCGTTCTCAACCTGTTCCGAACCGCATCCCACTTTGACAGCGCGCGATTTCGAAGTCAGAGGCACCCTCGGTCGCGGAAAGTTTGGACGCGTTTACCTCGCTCCGCGACCTCAAGCCGGAAAACCTACTCCTTGGCTTCCATTCTGAGGTCAAGCTCGTCGACTTTAAATACTTCGTACACTCCCAATCAGGGTTTCGGTCTACTATATGTGGGACGGCGGATTACCTGAGCCCCAAAGTCGCGGTCATAGCGATAAAGCCTGGAATGAGCGGAGGAAGGTATACCAAGGCAATCCATCAAGGAAGTTTGGGGGTTCTGATGTACGAACTGCTGATCGGTAAATCGCCATTCGAGATGAAGGATGTGAAGAGCACGCAAAAGAAGATTACGAACTTCAAGGGCAAGGGAATTAAGTTCACTGGAATTGTCAGCAAGGGCGCGGAAGATTTGATTATGGAGGTAAGTAATCTTAAACCAGGACACTGATTCACTTGTTACCAGAAGCTGCTAACAGACCCATCGTAGCTATTGAATCTTGATACGACAGTGCATACGAGCCTCGACGATGTCATTACATATGCTTGGATCATGGGCCATGTAGACGAGTCGGTGCAGTCAGGTGTACAGGCACTTGATTGTCTGTTTCAGCGTACTGGCTGAATGGAACCGTCGATCAGCTGAGTGGCAGGAAGTCGGGTGTGGGGGCCAAAGTGTGTCAAGGCGTCCCTCTTCGGTCGCACATTGTTCAGCGGTCTGCCATCGGCGGACCGATTCTGTGGGCTTAGGACTGAAGTTTGGGAGGCCTGATTTTTGAACGAGGCAGTATTTCGAGCAACGGCCGCTTATTTGCCGTGCGCCCCGCGAAGCCTGCTTTATTTTGAGGGCATGTGTCACCCTTCATTCCTGCACATGAGTGGATTTGGACTAATACTTTACGTGGAAGGCACAGATGCAGTGGAGAAGAGAGCATCATGAATACTTGGAACAACGCATTGATATCTTCGGTACACAACTGCGCCTCTAGTATTGTGACTTAGGTAATGCCACACAACTGTCAAATCGTGGGTACGTGCGATACAATCCCATTCAAATTTTTGATGAGATCGTACATGGTCTGTTCTTTGCCTTCCCCAGGTTTTCGCAGCCTTCACGTATCTCCGCGGAAGGTCTTGACATGCCGTCGCAGCCACTTCAGTTCCAGAATCATGTCAGTGCCACCACCTGTGCCAGTCTCTCAGTGACAACAAACTTGCAAATCTCCACATTCTCAGCATTACTACCGCTCAACCTCCTCAAACATGGCGTAGTCAGGCCTGGCCGGTCAATATCGCAGCTTCGCATTGCTCGCCTAACCATGCGCACGCCATACCGCATGCAAGATTCGTCCGCGCTCACGCGCCCATACCACGCTTGGCTCCACGCACCGTCATCAAGAGTTGAACTCCCAATACGAGGAACAACTCAAATATTCTCAGCAATGTCATTGGATAACAAGCTTGGTAGAGGTTTTGTGTACCCCCTGCCAAGACGCTAATAAGCTGTCGCAGTAAACGCCCTGGTGCAGTTGCATGTTTCAGAAAGTATGTAGAGGATGAGCACACAAAAACATATGAGAGCGTGGCTCACACTATCTGGCGGTACATGAGGGGTGTACACGACTTTGAATGGATGGCGCTTCAATTGCGGCGAAGCGAGCGCTATTGGCAGGTGGTGATCATTCAGCTTGAAAAACGGACTCTAGTCTAGGAACAGACTAGAACCATCCCCCTAGGGCATGGCGCGAGATCATCTCTTTGCAAAGGCGTCCCATATGCGGCAGCTCAGGCCTCCCGGCAGCCTAAACTAACAGAAGCAAACTGTGTCATGGTGTAGCTTCTGGTTCGTTTATTGGCATTTCTGGGTTAGGCGACAGCCTGCAGCCTTTCAGACGATGCATCCCTCTCACCCTTAGATCCCTCACAGCCTCAGTGGACTTCATCATTTTAGCCACTCTATTACTTTCAATTATTGTTTTTTATTTACATTTTTTTTGTTGCGTTGGCATTGCATGATACCCATATTTGCTACAGCAAGAACAATCTCAGGGCCTGTATGCCCATCATGTTCAAGAGCACTCTACTTCTGGCTTTCGCAGCGTTAGCAGTAGCTCAGTCCTCATCTTCTGAGCCCTGCGCAATCGCCGCTGCGCAACTCGACGAGGAAACCTACATAGAAGCCCAAGTCGCCTTCGAATGTCTCGAGTCTGTTCCCGTAGACGTCAGGGGAAATGAACAACTGATCGATGAACTCAAGAGGATATGGACATTTCAGTCTGAGATTGAATGGTTGAAGAATCCTGGAGATGACTGGGAATTTGGAGCGTTGGATGTCGGAGCGGAATTGGACAGCATTAAAGGCAACCTCGGCTCATATTCCTCCGAATATGCTGTTCAACTCGCCATTCAGAACATTACAATACGGACAGGCAACTTCCATTTCAACTACAGATCGGACATACTCCAAATCTTCGACTTCTACCGCGAGTTCAATGTCGCATCCATCTCCGAGAACGGCACAGCGCTTCCAAAATTGTACGTTGCCGACGATGTTGCTGCTCTGGCTGAGCGCAACTCGGACGTGTCTGCAATCGCCAGTATCAACGGTCAGGATCCTTATGAATTCCTCTTGTCTACTTCGTGGTCGCAGTATATCGACTCAGATGGCTTATTGAACAATATGTTGGCAAAAGGAGATACGGGGTATTACGGCTCATTTATGGCCCAGCGTAAATATGACGGCAACAGTACCGATGTAACATGGGCAAACGGTTCAACTGCCTCTATCCCAAATGCTGCCGGTTCGGATTTCAGTTTCTATGGGGTTAGGGACGGAAAGTCTTTCTTCGACGTTTTTTGCACAGGCAATCTCTATGATATGACAGCTAGTACCAAGGACGGTACGGCTTCGCCTAGCACAGCTCGTCCTAAGCCAAATACGCCTGCGGGAATCAGTCACATTGTCTCACCCAGCGCCCCTGGCCCTGTTCCTCGTATTCCTACTGGTATCTACCACCGCCGCAACAAGCGCCAGGTTATCGACAGTTACTATGCGTCAGCTGTTGTAGAAGCTTCCAGCGGGGTCGTGGCAGGATATTTCCTCAACGGCGACGGTTACGATGATGTCGCCGTGCTCAAGATCATCTCATTCAGCAATCCCACCACGTACATGGATGAATCCGAATTCAACAATGAGTTCCAGTCTACCATCTCAGACTTTCTCAGTCAATGCATGAGTGAGAACAAGCAAAATCTCATCATCGATCTGCGCGAAAATGGTGGAGGCAACACCAATCTTCTTTTGGATGCTTTCATGCAGCTTTTCCCCGAGATGGAACCCTTTTCTGGACAGCGATACAGGGCTTCGGATGCCTTCCTCAAGATTGGCGATGCTGTAAATGAGATCAGGGGTAACACTGCGAAAGAAAGGAAGTTCCTGAGCTTCGTGTCAGAAGATATTGAGGAGAGTTTTATCTACCGGTATTGGTCTTGGTGGCACTTCCGCAATAGCGAAGGGACGGATTTCAACGGATGGGACGACTTTAACGGACCGGTGAAGCTGAACGGCGACAGCTACACATCGACCATGCGATACAACGTAAATCCTACAATCTCTCCCCGTCTGATGTAACGTTGACGAATAATAGTACACAGACGAAGTCTCCATCCTCCCTGAAGGGTTTCGTTTCATACACGGCACACGGCCAACGCCCTTCAGCGCGTCCAACATAGTCATGTACACCGACGCCCTCTGCGGATCCTCATGTGCTTCTTTCCACGAAGAGCTCAAGAACATCGCAGGTGTCAAAGCCGTCACCGTAGGCGGTCGCCCAGAAAACAAGCCCATCCAAACCGTCACGGGCAGCAAAGGCGGCGAAGTCACTCCTTTGTACTATTGGCAAGTCTACGCCGAGATAGCCTTGTACCTAAGCTCCTTCGCCGACTTGTCCGCTTTTTCCACATCAGATGACGTCCTCTCGGGTATTGCTAATGTCCCCCAAGTCATGCTGCGCGCAGGCGACACATCGTCTCGTCTGCAATCCCAAGACCAGGTCCGCAAGGGCGACGCGTCTGGTACGCCGCTGCAGTACATTTACGAGGCTAGCGACTGCAGAGTCTTCTACACGGCGGATACGTACGCGGATCCAGATGCGGCGTGGAAACAGGCATGGGATGCGTTTCAGGATGAGAGCAAGTGTGTCCCTGGAAGTACAGGACACAAGAGCTCGCTTTCCGGTGGCTTTAAGCCATATGGTGCGGGAGAGCTGAAGGCTGAAGACCAGCCTGCTGAGGGTGATGGCGGCGATAATGAAAATGGAAACGCGGGTGGGGGAAGTGGAAGTGGTGATGATCAGGAAGATGCGGCGAGTAATGTACGGATAAGTGGGATGGTGGTTGGTGTCGCTGGTGTCATTGTTAGTGCTATGATGCTGTAGATGAAATGAGTTGCGGCCACTCGCAAGTGGCAAACGCTATTGATAGCTTTTGAGGTGGAAAAGGAGATCTTACCAAGTTATACATTTCGTCGCCTTTTTTTTTTTTTTTAGAAATGATTGATACTTCGCAATTGCGTGACCATCACCTCATTCTCAGTGTCGGTCAAAAGAAGAAATTCCAAATGATTCTTCTATATACATAAGCAACTACATTCATAAAACCATTAAGCCTAAGCCAAGCTGACTATCCAACCTGAGATACCATGTCCAACGCCCTCTATAGGATATCCACATGACAAAACCACGACTCTGCATATCATCACCTTGTGCCAATTAATTGGGTCTCAGCACAACATCTCCCACACAAAGCACGACGTTTTTGAAGAAGCGTCTCCACTCCAACGGATCGCCACTCGCTTTAACAAACCTAACCTCCCAATACCCCGCGCCCTCGTAAACCGCCTTCTCAACAACAACATGGCCATTGAGTCCCTGGCGCCGCCCATCCGCCATTTTAACGCGTATGCTAGCGCTGCCACCTGCCTCGGCGTCGTCAATCTGCTGAGCGGAAAAGGATGGGGCAGGCACACCAAGGCGGTTCAGCGCAGCAAGGAGCAAGGGGAGTAAAAGGGAAAGCGAGTGTGGGGAGATGAACCTAGCCATGGAGTATGAAGGGAGGATATCAGCGAATTTGCGGGCGGCCTGAGTAAAAGTCAAGGGCACGCCTGGTTGGGAGCTGAATTGCGTCATGCTGGGGTCTTGAGACAGCATGTCTTGGGTTGACGAGGGGAGCTGCGATAGGGATGGTGTGCAGCTCATTTGGGTTTGGTGGCTGGCTGCGTGGGCCGTGGTGATGGTGGGTTGGGAGGCGGAGATGCCGTCGTGGGAGGCAAGGCGGGGCGGACGTTCCCAGTCAAAAGGTGTGTCTGCGGAGGGTGTCTCGGGCTGCGTCGAGGAGAGGATGTGGATGGCGCTGGAGCGGCGGGGATCGTTTTCCTGGCCAAGGTCCATTGCCTCGCCATTCTCTCCTTGGGAAAAGCTGCGTTGGGATTGGGTGGGTGGTCGGGTGAAGTCGATGCGTAGTTGAGATAGCATTTGTGTGGCCAGACCGACCGGATTGGCGTTCCGTCCCGAGGGGGTTAGGTATGGGTTCTTGCGTGTAAACCAGGGGTGTGTGCGTACTTCGTCCAGTGTAAACCGCTGTTTTGGGTCCACCTTGAGCATACCTCGAAGCAAGCTGATAATCTCAGGCGGAAGCTTAGCCCAGAGCTCATCTGTTGTGTGGCCTCCTGTGTCAACGTACTCCTTGAATTCTTCAGATCGCGTTGTGGGCTCGTCCCAGGGTGTGTTGCCGACGAGGAGAACGAATAATACGACCCCACAACTCCAGACGTCGCAGATGTTCGCTGCGTATCCCACGTCCAGAACATCTGCCCGCTTGCTTCGTCTCCCGCTAACGATTTCCGGTGCGATGTATGGTGGTGAACCGCAGACTGTGTTGCAAAGTCGCAGTTGGCCATCTTTTTTGAAGAGCGCTGCCAGTCCGAAGTCGCTTAACTTCAAGTCTCCCTCTGCGCTCAATAGCACGTTCTCGGGTTTGATGTCCCTATGAGCGACGCCCATGCTATGCATGTATGCCACCGCATTGACGAGCTGCGAGAAGTATAAATGTGCAATATCCTCGCCCACGCCCTCATCTGCCTCGATCTTATCAAATAAGTCACCTCCCTCGGCCAGTTCCATAGCAATCCACGTCCACAACGCATCCTCGCCAGAGCCCAGGCAGTGGATGATGTTGTGGTGTTTTCCGAGATGCTGATGCAACACAATTTCCATCTTTATTTGCTTCGGGGTCAAACGGCCAGTGCGGAGCGCGTGTTCTTTGTTGATAAACTTGATGGCGATGACGGGTTTCGGTGCATTGTGGGGAACGGCTTTACGAATACTGTGGGAGGTTTAGTGGAAAAGGATAACGGCAAAGTTGAAGAGACTCACGAGGCATATGCGCCTTGTCCAATAGTCTTGCTGACGAGCCGGAAGGGCAGGTTTGTGGGTAGAGGAGCGACTTGACTCCCTGGCGGTGCGGGGCTCATTGCGTCGAATGTGTGGCGTATACGTTGAAGCAATTCAGTTGCGGCCGCTGGAAGAGACTCTTCTCTCGCACAAATCGTAGTGCCTCGGGAACTCGTGGTGTTGATGGACGTCGTTGATGCCTAATCGCCGCTATCCCAACAGTTCTCCAAGATCGCGTCACTTCCGCTAAACACGACGCACAGATCAACTGCCACGCGACACGAGAACGCCTGCTCACGTGGCCGAGCAAGCCGTCCCAATCGCCCTCGGCCCATATTATGCCGTACCGAGAGTCCCGGTGGAAGCACATCTGGCCACCTCGCTCCACCTTCCGTTTGGATACGTCATTGTCTCTGTATCCGAGCATATTATTGTAGCCCGCAAGCTCGCAAGCCACAACTGCCTCTCGGAACCGGCCTAGGCTGCTGTACCTCCTCCATTAAGCAACTCCATTAAGCAAATGTTTCTGCCGATCGCATGCATGTACGTTGTGCTATAAACTGGACACAGGCTCGGAAACGGGTCTTTCGAAATTCTCTGGTACGATGAGAGTGGCCGGAAAGACTAATCCTTGGCGCGGAACGCGGCCGGGAGCGAGAGAAGTCGATCTGCAATCGGGCCAAGATCCGCTGCAGGATTTGTGACTCAGTTCAAGGGCGATCGCTACATGTGAATCTCAGACTCCTACTCTTGCATTGCATGTCATTCACGCACCCCTCCCTAAAGTCCCCTTTGTTTTGTTCAGTTCGCTCCACAACAACTAGTAGCATGATGGTATGTACCGGAGATAGGTCCCGTATCCCGCTACAATGCATGACTACACGGACGTGCGAATGCTAGCGCGACGGCTACTCCGACCTCTACCTCGAACCACAATTAAATTCATGTTACATGCGCATGCACAAGACGCTCAAAGTTACCACATTGCCGGGTCGTGAATATTTTTCTGCCATCAAGCATGAGCATGTGGCAATCCAAACTCTATCCCTACCGCGCTTTACGCGACTCTGGGTGGCCCTGGGGAAGAAAAACAAACTCTCCACCCAAGGAAACTACGTAACGGAAGGCACCACATACGTGTAGTCTGCCATTTACGATGAAATTTTCGGTCTCTGCGCGCAGGAGCGCGGTCCAAGGTCCCCCCTTGATCTTTCATACCAGTGTACGGCTGGAGAAGCCACGAGAGTTGGATGCACCAGACTTGGAGTACAAAGGACGCCGTTTGGACTTTCCAACTCTATCTACGAAACCCCCCCCCCCTACGATCTCACTCTCATTGTCCACTTCTGGTAGCCATTATGAGAGTACATGGTCCGGTTTTACGCGGTCGAGCGACTTTCCCCATGATTTGCGGTCAGCCCGAGAGGGTTGTTTCGTCCTGCAGTCGAGTCGTACCATACGAGTATATCATCATGTAAATCTGATGATTCTCAGGCGCTTGCGTCGTGGGTTATTGTCGCGCCTGGCTCGCGGAACGGGGAACAGAGGGAAGGGTC
Organism: Paradendryphiella salina; assembly: GCA_900634815.1. Lineage (NCBI taxonomy): Eukaryota > Fungi > Ascomycota > Dothideomycetes > Pleosporales > Pleosporaceae > Paradendryphiella > Paradendryphiella salina. Next base: position 34,148 of record LR132132.1, on the reverse strand, counting down.
AAGAATAGAGAAAGTGGGTACATTGAGTACGGGAAGATGCAGATCTGAGAACTAAACACCTTGTCCTCAGGCATGTGATTTGTGGCCGAAAAATGGTGGCTTCTCGTATGCAAACGTTCTAGTGGTGTGATTTCTTTCTCGTGCTGCGCTTTCCCATACTAGTCTATCTCACCTGTCCCTTACTGCGCATTGCAACCTTACTGTACAACTCTCTGTCGTCTTTTTCAGCCAGCCCCTCGGAAGTCCCGAAGTTCCACATACCCTACAATCTGCATCTGCACACGTATGCCAAGGTCGATGATACAAGTCTGGACGCCTCCGCGCCAACCAGGAAGCGCGGAGACCTGTCCCTCTCCTGAATGATAGAGTGTGAGCGCTAACGTTTGTTAGAGGCCAGATCGCGCGTGTTCGACCAGGACTTTCTGCGCAAATCGCGAGGAATTTGGCATGCAAGTATATGCGATCGCCCACGTGCATCAGGCACGTGTGCAGCACGCTTGGGGAAGCGCGTTCCATACCTGTGGCTTGATCCTTAGCGAACGCTGACGTAGTCGCTACTCTCAACAAGATAGCGTCAGGGAGAAGATGTGAATGTGTACTATCGTCATGGGTTCTTCTATGGAGTGAGAGAGGGTATCTTGGAAAACCTCCTATTAGAGTACAGCGGCACTGTCCAAAACATCCAATATCTATCTGATGCGTGCTTTCCTAGACCACATCTGCTAGACAATGCGATCCGAAGCAGGGTCATCAACGTCGTCCATTGGATGCGGAATATAGCGTATCCACCAGATCTGTGGTGGATGTACTAATCGTGCCACCTAGACGCAGTGATCATCGCCAGATGGACTCGCTCATGAGTAAGCAGAGAAAATGGACGACCGAAGCAGTGCCAAGGGTTCATCCAGAAAAAATAATCGAATGATGTGAATGGTTCGCTCTCAAGGTTTGGCGTATACAGAAAAGAAACAGCTTTCAGCTTTGATCGCAAGCGTCAAGTGACGTGTCGCAGATCGCAATCCCGCTGTGGAACTACCAGAAAGAAGAAAAGAAAAGGATGACAAGAGAAAGAAGCAGTCTCACAAACGGCCACCCGATGCTGATGGTTTTTGGCCTAGAGTCCATAGAACGCCACAGTTTATGACTGGATGCAGGGTGTAGGAGAGGTGATGCGATGGCCGACAAAAAAGGTGCCATGCGAGAAATGCCATCGATGACCCATTGATGTGCAGATCGTCGATTCAACTTGCAGAGATCAGATCAGCCGATTTGTTGCGAGAAAATGGCGAAGTGTTTAACTCATGACCGGAGGGCAGTGGGTGAGGCGACATACGCTGTGGCTGCAGCGGCATCTAAGCCGCGTAGCTGGGGAGCATACTTGGGATGCTTGATGAACTTGGGTACCGAGTCCTGAGATCGAGTCAGTTGTGGCTTCATAGAACGAGTTTGCGAAAGCGACCTACACTTGACATCAGCTTGAAGATGGATTGCTGTGCCTTGTCAAAGAGAGATGCAACTTCGTTGAGGCTCTGTAGCATGGCTGCGTCGTCACCGACCGCGCGGGTCATGCGAGTCGCTAGTTGTGTGCGAAGACTGTGGTCAATGTTCAATTCGTTGGGTGAGCCAGGTGCCAAAAATGCGTTGTATAAGCCTATCCGAGTTTAGTAAATGGTCATGGAAGAACGAATTTCTTTCTTACCATAGGCGGCTGCAAGGGTCTCACGGATCACCTCAACCTTGTTGTCACCCTTGTCACTGATAGCGTCCTTGTACTGCTTGTTGAACTGCTGAACCTCGAGGAAGAAGGAAAGGTTCTCCTCGCACATAGTCTCTTTGAGAAACTCGCGGTACAGAAGACGCCATGAAGGATTGCGGATGATGACATTAGTGCGGTTGCTGTTGGAGTCGCGGGCGACACCATCTCTTGACTTGATGGAAACATCTCCGCCAGCTGGTACCTCTTCGAGAAGCCACCCTGCTACACGCTCGCCGTGGTTGGTGATGTAATAGTGAATCTGCTTTGATGGCTGGAACTGTTGGTCTGAGTTGCGAGGGTCGACGGGAGCAATAAGCTTGAGCTGCAGGAACAAAGAGCCAACCTCGACAGCTTCACGGGGATCAACCATAGTAGAGCAGTCCATCAGCCATTGGGCAGCATTGCGGCCGTTGAAGGTGTACTCATACTGGCGCTGCGAGTTTGGCCGATGTTTGACAAGCTTGACGCCGACATCGCACTTGGCGAACTCATGTATTGAGTCGGAGTCGGATTGTGTCTCGTTTGCGGTGGTACCAATGAAGCGACGGAAGATGATCTCAACAGTCTGTTCGTCGTGATGAAGCTTGTCGGTCTCGGTGCTGCGCTCAAGGACGACCAGTTGGCGTGGGTTTCTGTTAGATTCGATTACGGCCCTGACGTGGGCTGAGGCAATGCCATTGCGTGTACAGAAGCGCTCCAAGATGTGAATGCCCTTGGGTGTAAGTTGCCAGACGGAGCTCTTATTCATGAAGTCTATCTTTCCTTCCACCGATTCAACAAACTTGGCTTCGAGGAACCTCTGGCAGACTGAGCGGGCCATCTCCTTGGCCATGGAGAAAGTAGTTGTAGTGGTTGTGGTGACGACACGTGATGCGTCCTTGGGATCCGGCATGCGGTTGGACTGAGAAAACTTGAGTGATCCGAGGTTGGTAATTGCTTCGTCAGATGTGAAAGTGTAATCAATCATCCTGAAGCGTACGCGGTGCGCTGTGAGGGGCAACGAGACCATTAGTGTCGAGAAGAGGTCCTTGAAGTCCTGAAAATGGTATTAGTCAAATTCTGGAGATTCAGCTCTAACAATGCAGCCAATCCGAATGCAGGCGTCCATGTAGACAGAAACTGGCACAATCCCAATATCCGACGGTTCCGGTGGCGTCGGAATACGGTCCAGAAAACGACAATAGTTGTAAATCCAGTAGTCCAACAAACCTCTGTGCTTCCACCGTCATATGGTCGGGTTTGTCCGGCTCGCAAGAACATCGGGTAGTGCTTATTGCCGCCGAGTGCCCAATAGTTCTTGACCAGTTTGAAGACAATGACACCTGGAATCCTCAGTGGCCTCTCGAACATGGCCGTTTTTGAGGGTTTGGGCGGACGGGGCAGCCGGTTTCGGCGCGAGGTTAGGTAGACGATACACACGTTGGGTTTTCCGGCGCCCTTGGATGTGATGAAGGTGTATGATTTCCCGGAATGGCCAAACGCATAAAATTGATGGACGGTAGTACTCACCCTCGTGTAAGGTCGCTCATCGTCGGTCATGCGGAGTAACCGCGAACTTGTCTGATGCATCTTGTCGGGCTTGCCTGCTCTCGGCCTCTCTGACAACGATTGTGTATTTCCCGCCTCTTCAGCAATGGCACGGCCCTCTTTGTGCAGGCTGGTAGTGGGGTCGCGGGCGGGAGAGATGTCGGGGCCGCGCGCGATTGACTGTGATGCCCGTGGTGCGCCTGTAGCGTCGAAGGGGGAGTTGGCGGGGCTCTTAGAGGTGGAGAGTGTCCTGTTCAATTCGCGGCTGCCTTTTCTAAGCAGAGGGAAGCGGGACAGTGTGTAGCGTCTAGCGTGGTGAAGAGAGCGTGAGGAAGAAGCAGGTGGGTCGTTCTTGCTCGTTGACGAAGTCACAGAAGGAGCGTCTGCGGCCTCGGAGGAAGGTGCGGTAGAGAGGCGATTTCTGGGGACTTTGTGCTGCTCGCAGGGGCGGGATTGAGGGGATTCGCTGGTGGAGGAGTTTGGGCTGTCAGGCTCAGAGGAGACAGGCACAGTCAAGGGTGAGAGAGATGTTGTCTGGAAGGGCATGGCCGAGCAGAAGATGGTCGCGGAGAATCAAATCGCGGACCTCACTGAAGGGCAATGTGTGGGTACCCTAGCTGGGATTAGCCTTCTCGGTCTGGGGGTCTGTGGCCACTGAGTCTTCTGCCGCTTGAACAGTCGCTCACACCGCCCTCCTAAGACAGCTAAGAGGGCTAGCATGGCGCCGAATTAGCCTTGGAGCTGGGCTATGACAAAGGCTCTAATCCCAGCGGCCTCCTAGTCGTGTACGAGACACATGGCCGTATGCACGTCCACCAACGCATGGGAATAACGCGCTTGGCTATGATGGGCTTCCACGAGGCATCCCTGTTCTCTGCCGCCCCCTGTCCATTGTGAGACGGTGCCGATGACTACGCCGCACGCCGACAAAGGGGACCGGCCGGCCGCTGCCAAGGTCCCGCTCCAGAGAGGCACAGTATTGCCTTGCTGCCCGCTGCCCGCTGCGGCTGCTGGGACATGTCGCGCGTATGGGGACCGCCAGCGGGATAGAAGACGAGGGTCGTAGATGCGGGCCCTTGGGTACGTGGTACTAGTACCGCAGCAACAGAATCGTGTGCTCCCCCATCGCCTTCGCGCCACGCGAGACAAGGCGCCCAAAGAGGGACGTCTGATGTATATGTGCGTCTGCATGCAGCCAGTGAGCGGTACGCGCATGCCGTGATGCCTCTGTGCTCTGTTGAGAGGCGCATCTCCCATAATATGGCCTGACCCAGGCAGCTGTCCAATCCACAAAGTTGTCTCAGGGCATCATGGCGCTGAAGGCAGCAAAGCGTCGTTACGCGAACACACCAACCTCTTACATACCAGCAACACCCGGGTTTCGCATCTGCACCGCCGTTTCTTCGACTTTGGGCAGGACCCGTTTTCGCGCAACGTTTTTGGTGGCAAATGATATCTTTATCTGCCCACGAACTGGTTGTACTGTGCGGTGGTCAGGGACACGGCTGCCAATCCCACCGCCCCCGGCCTCATTTGGGGTGGAACACGTCGACTATATCGAGCGGCCCGGAACATTGCTGAGGCCGCAAAACGTGGATTGCACGTTGCACCCTTGCCTTAGCCCACTGCCCGAGTGGTCAGCGTGGCTGCATTGCTCGACATGCAGGGGGCGTCGGCTTTGTCGGCCATACTGGAATCGCTGACAGTGCCCAATCTCACACGACTCCGCATTGCTGTGAGCATCTTCAGTCGTCATCATGTCTACATACTCTCGGCAGATCTGCGCCCTATCTACAGTAGGTCGATCGATATCTGCGTGTGAGCTCGGTACACGACTCTCTGCCAGCCTACAGCCTGGAGAACAGACGATGTGCCGTGTTTCCACGTGTACAACCCCACCACTCTTGCGGCGTATCGTTGGTGTTCCATGCGAGACTGTCAGTTCCACTACGCTGAACCCTTCAAGCCTCAAGCCCTCCTGTGTGTCCACTCGCCCAGCATTGTCGCTCTCGGCTCGGCTACGTTCGGACTTATCTCCAACAAGTCGCAGCGTCGTCACAAGTAAGCCGTTGTAGATCCCCATGCGCAATGGGCGAGGAGCGCGTGGCCAAGGTGTGATACGTTCATCGTAGGGCACGCCACAGTCGCCGGAAATCTCCTGCCCTCTAATGGTGTTGGAGACCTAGGCGTGAGGCTGCACGTGCAACAGGCTGAGGAAGAAAAAAAGAAAAAAGGGGTCCACCTTTGGGTTTCAGGGTGCTGTAGACTCGGCACTGAGTTGGGCCACGCGATGATGACAAGGGCGAAGGCGCGTTTCCGAGACTTTTGGCCGGCCATCGGATGGGTATGGTATGGACCCTTGTCCCGCTCCACGCCACCACTTTCTAAGCAAGTCGTAGCGAACGCGGGCTGCAGCGCTCTCGTATCATTTAGCTCAGCAGCAGCGATGACGTAGGTGGTGATAAAGCACTTCTTACTCTCTGTCTCCTCTACGCTCCCGGAAGTTTTGTGAGTTCGAAGCGATGCGGGTACAGCATCCTCCGCCGCAAGCAAATGCCGTCATCCTCGTAGCCATCGGCCCATACCGTTGATCCGGGGGTAATTTTCGAAAGTCTTTCGAATCTTGCCCGCCCTAGCCGCAGGAAAAGCGATTTGAGTTATCTTGGCAAGATTCCCATAAGTGCTATATCAGGCTAAGATCTTCGGCGCTTATGACGATGGCGAGTCAGGAATGCCTTCGTGAAGAAAGTGCCGTGACTGCCAGGGACCACAACACGTGGCAAACGATTCCTTCTTCCTAGCGGCCGCTGGCGTGAACGATGCAGTATTGTGTAACACCGACGCGTCTGCCCATTCATTTCCCGCTTGGAAGAATCTAGGCGTCGATGTCGCTAGGAGAACGCCTCCGCAAAAAAGCTCCTCAGCACTACCTACTGCAAGGCTTGCGTGGATGACAGCGCAGCAGTTAGTTACCATCCGCCTACATTGATGATTTTTGATAGAGACTGTCAGCGTGGTTTTGGAATTGCCCTTTTTGACACACTTCTCATTTGCAGATGTTTCAACAGGGGCTGCATGGTGCCCATGTGCGGCACCTTGCCGACATTGAGCGCATCCTCTCGCTCAGACTCTGAACAGCGTATCTCCACTCATATTGCCTCTGATTATGGAACTGGTTGAGTCTCTCGACGCGGCTGGTTTCTCAGGTGTGGGGCTAGCAACATACGCTGCCGTAGAAATGTCGGTGAGACGACGAGCGTCCACGACAAACAAGATAGTAGGGGCATCGTGGATGCCTTCCTCGATCGTGACAGGTCACGAGCTGCTCTAGATCTTTAGCCCTCGGTGGGGCAGGACCAGACCTCGGATCCATGAAAAACGGAGGCTCGATAGTGTCGGCTAGTGCGTGTAAGAGGCGGTTATCGCCAGCCAGCATGAGGATGGTCTGCGGCGAAAGTCGGGAGAGATTCTCAACCTTGGTGGCTTAAAGTATCGGGACATCGCACATGAACTGCTTCGGCCATGCGGAATGTGGCGTTTTTCAATCACAACCATGATGAGGTATATGGTGGTAAGAGCGAGGACTATTTGCACCTTCTGACTCAAGTCGGCGAGTTTGCGTGGAGCGAGTCGGATGGTGGCCGTCGCCGAAGGATCCACGATTGCCTTATTGCCTTGAATCTGCACGATGCGCTCGGGTATTGTAGGTCTTGAAGAAGGTCGTGCGTAAGAGAAGGGTCTTCGAGAACAATTTTCACCCGTAATCCCGCATCTCGGGTGATGCACTGCGGCCCATTTGCGTCCAAAAGCGCACGCACCATGCGGGTATGGTACAGGCGGTAACAGTTTCGAGAGAAGCAGAGAGAGAAGACCTCGAGCCACCACATGATCAAGCTCAGTTGTGGGGCGGTGGTGTGAGTAGTCATACGTTGAAAGCAGATGAGGAAGGACTTTGAAGAAGCTCGCGGGTTGTATCAAAGCCTTGGGAACAGTGCCACTAGCTGTCCCAACACCACATCTGCCGGTGAGACCGTCATGTAGCAAGCGCTTCAGCACAGGCTTCAGCCTGGAGGTGCGCATGTGGTAGAATTTGGCCTGAAGATTCACGCTGCTGAATCTATGCACAGAAGGACCCCGCAGTCAAGCCCAGGCAGCGACTTTGGGCAGCGGGCGCAATTCGATATCTTTGCGGTGATAATGACCTGCTCAGCGCCGCAGTCTGGACAGAATAGCTAATACCCTTTGAGACTTTGTCAGATTTTCCCGGCCTTACGTGGCGCTACCTTTGTACCCTCAGTACTTTGCAATACCCGCGGATCTGATACAACAGTCACAACACATATATATATATATATATACACAATATCGATACTAGTCTAAACTTTGTGTTGCCCCGCGCAGCAGCGTGGAATGGCAGGGGCAATCGCACTTGCGCCCTTGTATATACACAAATAAAATGGTGGGTATCTTAACGTGATCAGAGACAAGGTTCCAGCGATGAATACGGCGTGAGGAGGGAGGCTTGCTGTACATATCGGCAAGCAGAGACGTAGTCTACACTGTCAAAGGCAAGATTCTGGAAATTTAGACTGGTAGCGCGAGTGGTCAAAGTATTATTTCGATGTACCATCTGTCAGTAGTATTGCAATTGCATTGAAAATTTTGCAAGTCGAGTGTCAGACATGTCACGAAAATTCGCACTGGGCCACATGGGTCAGTCCAGTCATGGAACTGCGGACGGTCCCAGGGCGACTTTGAGAGCGAGCATGGTGAAGCAGTGTCTGGTCACAGAAATATATATGGAAATCAACGTGACAAATGTCAAAGATATTTTTCTCTCAAGAAAGTGCTATGCAACCATGCTTCATAAATCAAACGACGTAAGTCCCGAGTCTTTGAACGTCCCCGGCCGCTCTGTTACCGGCCCCTGTTCCCAAAGTTATTCGCAAGGGTATTGAAAGTAACCTACGATGCTTGCATATCAAAAGCGCCTAAACGGAGGACCATGTTTGTCAAAGAGTACAGGAGAATCTATGGTAAATTAGCAACATACTCAGGAGACCTCTACTACTCAACCGCTTACAAACTTGGTAAATACCCGATAACAAGCGGGACGAATGGGCGCTAGGGGATGCGTAGGTGGGGTTAGCAAGCGCATAGCCTCTCGAATCATAGCCGTTGCCGAGTGGAAGGTGTGGACTGGATGGTGTATATGGCGGCGTAAGATACAGATTTGGATCTGCATTTGGTTGAGGAGCATGAGGAAATGCGACGGGCGGAGTCGTTGCGAACAGAGGCTGGACCTCCGCTCTTCTACCGGGGAAGAGAGGTGTCGCGCGCGTCAAGCCCCATCCATGCGGTGTTGGAGTTGGAGCTGTTGGCGAAGTCCTCGACGGCATCTGCAGATTGTACCAATACCCGATCGAGTTCCTGTATTCCAGCTCAGGGAGCTTTGAAATGTACTCCTTCAAAACCTCCATTGATCGGGGTGAGATCACAACAGGAGGCCAGCACCATGTCTTGCACATGTTCAAATCTCCCACTGACACGTTTGGATACACCTCTACATAGGAGGGCTCACGCATCCCGGGCGATCCGGGCTCTAGTAACACAACGGGGGTCCCGTTGTGCCCTATCTTGGGTGCTCTCGAGATCTCCAGACATGCATGGCGGGGCCTACCGATAGCTCGCTTTGACATCGGGTTGAACTGCACATTCTCGTTGAAAGCCTTGATTCGGAGGAACAAAAATTGTGGGTATCTGTTTTCGTTTTCGATGATGAGAACCGGTGCGCCAAGGGTAGATGACCGTGATTCGTTTGACAGCATGACTACCGTTCCAGGGCTTATGACACTCATGTTTCGAGGTAGCGGCTTGTAGATGTATCGATTCTGCTTTGCTTCTAGCTCTTGTATCCGCTTCCACAACTTCCAGAGGTCGTTGGTGTCGATACGTACATCGATAGCCCATTCGTCGAGATTGCGCCACTCGATGAAGAAACGCTGTTCGATGTTAACCCATGTCTCGCATTGCATAGGGTGGGAAGTTTTTGCCAATTTTAGAGTATCGATGTTTTTTTTTTCGACAGCGCTATTACCTACTCGTAGGCACATGTTCAAGTCTCGTATGGAATGTGGAGGTATCTTCGTGAGAGCGTAGAAGTAGGCTATATGATTATCTACACCGATGACAAGCACGGGATGCCTGAAGAAGCCATGCTGTTGCTTTTGTGTATGGATGACTGAATCTTTAAAGTATCTTCCGTCAGACATATAATACACCTTGCCCACAGTAGGCATGCTAGTAAGGCGCCTTTGGATGTATGATAAGCGTGGCCCAAAGATCAAAGGTGTCTGTGGGGCTGGTGCTACCTCGAGCAACAGCGAGCGCGACCGTAAAGTCGATGTGCTGTATAATGCGTTCCTTTTCACGATCGGAAAAGGCTTTCCATTCGTTTCGATATGCGTATGGGTTGCAGGAGAGCGGTCTCCGATTGGAGGAGCTACAGGCGGAGTCGAAAGCGTGTTGAGATGAAGATTGGAGAGAAGATTCTCTAGAAAATCGATGGCAGTCTTAGGGCTCAATTTGATCGCTTCGTCAGGTTCGACTGCCTGTGTCATCCCATCCTGTTGAGGGCAGTTTTCGGTTGTGTACTTGATATACTTGCCACTAATCTCGTGCGAAATATGAGGAGGCCATACGAGTGCTTGTTTGACGTCTGTATCGCCAGGGGTGCCACCTAGCCCTCCGATCAATGCAACAGTCGGTTCAACTATGTCTCCAGAAACATACTGGGCGGGCTCTTCCCTCGCTACCTTCTTTGATTCGCGCCCATCGCTTGTGGCGCTAGGGTTTACTGCAGCATTTGTGGAAGAAGTGCCGAATGTGGGACCTCTTCCCATAAAGCGTGCAGTGTGGTTTTGTGGTATGAGGTATTTGGCGGTTGGCTGGGAATTAGAGGTATCGTGCGGCCGCTCTTGAGATGGGTTTATCGATGTGAGGTCCAGTGGCACGTATCTAATCTTCCTTCCCATGGCTATGCCTTGGATAGTACTTGAGATCCGAAAAGTTACGCTGAAGCCTTGATATGTGCTGACATCGGAAAATGGGCGGTGATGGTCTGGGATAATCGTGTTGGGCTCTCAACCACACGTTGGAGTTGATGGTTTTGAATGCAAAAGGAGTGCGAGAGAGGATTGATGATAAGAAAAGAGTGGTAGTCTAGGCGCTGTAGGATGTAAGAGTACAGTGCGCACTGCAATCACACAGAGGAACGAATGTGCATGGTAGACGTGCGACTAAAGGATCTAAGGCGTGCTCAACTAGTGAGTCTCTAAGTAGGAACTTGCGCCAGAGTTGGGATCTTAGGATTGTGTAGATCCGGGTCCCTTCTAGCGAGAGCTGGAGGGGAAGAAGTCTAAGCCCTCGAGTGAATCATGTGGGTCTACTATACCATTCGATAAGCAATGTCATGTTGCAGCCTTGGGCCTATTCATCAATGTTGGCATCGCTATGGCAACGCCAATGTACATGAGGGCTAGTCAACGCCCCTGGTGCGCCAGCTGCAGGTGTATTGACAGGAGTCAACAAAGGGGTTGCAATGAACTATCTGGATGTCACTTGTCAAAAGAAAGACCCAGTATTCATATAGGTAATTCGAGGGAGCTCTGGTGCGTCAGTGATGCTATCTAGCCCTCTTCAATGTTTCACCCGCCTTTCTCGACCACTGGAAGATATGGGCTCCAAGTGAGCAATTGTCGTATCTTCAACGGAGAAGAGGAGAAAGAAAAAGTATACGAAAGATACAAAAGAGACACTAAGAAGTGTTGAGACGAAAAAGAGCATAGCATCCCCATTCCAAGAACTACTTATATACAAAGTCCCGAAAAACTGCAGACTACACTGCTCGCTATATTGCAACGTACATTGTGATACCCATAACTAAAAACCTTTGAAAGGTTCTGGTCTACCGAAACCCCTCCTCAAGGCAATGCATTAACCCGTCCGCTCAATGAGAGCCCACACTCTACCCTTTCGAGATTCGATCCTAGCAAGCTAGGGTGGGAGCCAGGGACCTTCAGGGATTTGAACCCATCGGTGGCGTTTGGCGTTGTCGAGAGAATAAGAGGGTGACGGGGAGTGCGGGTATGAAGAAGGAGGATAGAGGAAGGGCCGGGGACCTTCAGGGATTTGAGCCCATCGGTGGCTTTCGACATTGTCAGACACTACTTTCTAGTAGTATGATAGCGCCTGATTGATTTCGGAGACGGTATAGTGATTGAACCTCAGCTTTGGCTGGGCATCGAAAGTACAGAGATGCTGGTACTCGATATGGTAGAGGGAATTTGGGCTCAAATTTATATAAGAGCGCTTCTTGAATACTTGCGAATCTGGCGCCATTTTCGCCAGGCGAACTTCGTTCTGGTTCATCGTCTCCATGCTGTTTTCGCACTGCATGAAGTATCCCCATTGGCAAGCCGACTTCCTGTCTTGAAGTCGTTGGCCATGGAAACTCGTTATTAGCCGAATTTCGATACAATTCTCCCCGCCCCTGTTCTTGTTCTTCTTGACAACGACGACAGGGTGACATTCTGGCTTGTGCAATTCGGGGTGTTTCCAGAAGATTGATGTACGAGGAGGCAAGTCCAGGAATAATACCTGTCCTTCAACGAGCTCGTCGAAAGCCGGTTTACTGATAGGCTTTGGCGGGGAGCCAGTCCGCCAGTTGCTCTTGGAAGCCCAGGGGTTCTGGGCCCTTGGCGGTGAAGGAGAGCTTGATAGAGAAGATGATCGGCTTCTCCAAGAAATCTGTGATGATGATGATGATGATGCTGGTGGTGGTGTGGTGGGAGGGGAAGGAAGGAGAGGCGGCAGTTGTTTTGTCCTCTTAGCGAGGATCAAACGGGGCGCACCCGTGGCGTGGAACTGGCTTGTAGGGCCAGATGAGTCTGTCATTTTGCTGGTGGTATGACATGTAAAGAAGGATGAGTGATGGTGATGGTCAAGTCTTCTTTGATCTGGTGGTGGGTGACGAGCGTGAGAGAAGTTCTGAAGGAGAAGAGAGAGAGACGGAAACGCTGGCTTTTAAGGCATGAACGCACACAAATTTTTCTCTAACGGAAATGCACTGCATGGTTACGATCCCATTCGAAGGCCTGAGAGTGGTTACCAAAACTTGCCAGTTCTCAACTTCCCCTCCGAACCAGCATATACTTACTATTCGAAGGATACGCTACAACAGTAGAGAGTACCAGTTTGAAGCCCCCGCTTCTCGATCCGCATAGCAAAGTTCGATAGTATACATTTTCGTAGAATGTTCTTGTTCATCTCAGTCTGTACGAGAGCCGTAATTGGTAGAAGAAGGAACTGGGGCCATGGAAGATACATAGGAGCGGCAAGGCAACAACAATCACATTTTTACTCATGGTAGTTACCAGAGTCGGAAGATGGAGCAGCTGTGTCTAGCATTCCGAGCACTCTTGTGGTGCGGCGCATCCGACAACAGCAGTTAGGATAGAGTTTCAAGTCATAAGACGGTATCCCACGCGTCCGTCAGCGAGATGCTAATCTTCGATAACCCGGAAGTAATCGTGTTTGAGTATATCCAGAACATACGGAGTGAATGGACGTAGCTTGAGCGGGGCACATAATCGCACGTCCTACGCCTATCATGCAGAGAAGATTGCAAAAACAGAAGAAGCTGTTGACCAAACCCCGGGGAATCAGGCGTGACCACAACAAGACATGGTGAGATGTAGGGTGATGATCCCGGATACCCTACAATACAAGGCTGTAATTACCATTACGATATCTTGTCCAAAACAAGCTTACGCGCAGGCAATGATGTGTAGTTCCAACGCCCTCCTCCTAATCATGTCAACATTGTGTTCCATTCAGGAGTGAATATTATGCACTGCTTAACATCAACACATCCTCCCGCGCAACAAATCGCTACTGTTTAAGGACGCACATCACAACTAGAAGATGTAACAATTGGCTGCGCAATAGGGTGATGTTTGGCTAGTTACGGTTGACACAACCCTGGAACTCACCAACCAATCTCCGTACCCGAAATTCGCGCGCCAATGAAGCCACACACGTTGGGACTTCTCCACTATGAATGCCATCTTGCCCATCCCTAGCTGGGAGCGACCCGAAAAAACATGTACCATATCCACAAAAACTCATGCTACGACTAGATCATGAAAGGGTTGCGCCCTTTTCACACTCCACCTATCCAGCCAAGACGTAGCAGCAAAAAGAACAGCCTCGTACAAGAGGACGAAAGCCGAAAAAAAAAAATAGAACAAAAGAATGGTGACAAGAGTGGGATTCGAACCCACGCAGATTTCTCTACTAGCACCTGAAGCTAGCGCCTTAGACCGCTGTTTTGCAAGTTAGTGGGATGAAGGATGGATGAGCGGAACTCGGGATGACGAACCTCGGCCATCTTGCCAGATGAAGTATAACTAATCCAAGCGTAAAGAACAATATAATCTGTTGCAATGAAAAAGACCAGCTGCGGAAGAAGTGGATGCAAATGCGAGACGGTGGGGCTACAAAGTGTGGTGCATATATGGCTGTGACGAGGGAAGGAAGTGGGGGTGGTGAGGGGTAATGCTTGCTAAAATTACTTTTCAACTATCGATTAGATGGGATTGCGCCCCACGCCTTACACCTACCCGCGATGTGACATAGACACCCGGTGCAAAGGACCTGCAACGATGGACTGCAAAGAGGCATTTGATGGTTATCCAGGAGACACCGACATGGGCAGATTCAATCACTCCTTAGCACAGAGAAACGATGAGTGATACCCATCCCTTGAAATTGGGTGCATGATACGAAAAGCGTGCGCGCCTACGTATATTGTCTTCGAAGAACAAGAAGAAGATGAGACAGGTGAAGACGCCCGAGAGATATATGCCCTCCCCCCACCTAGAAAAATCTCCCAGAAATGTCCTCACTATCTCGCAAGAAATCTCCATGTCCTCAATACATCCAATTCTCTCAAGTTTCTTATATCGCAACCATCAATCGAAACCAGCCACATCCATCTACAAGGCAACAGCCATCAGTCCAGCAACAACAGCAGCGAGGCCGAGTTCGACCTTGCCCGCAGCGCCGGTAGCCTCGGAGATACCAGCAGACCCAGTTGCGCTGCTAGAGGGCTTGGGGCCACCAGTTGCGATGGGCGCGGTACCGTTTCCGCTGCCGTTGCTACCGGAGCCAGTGGGGTACATGGGCACCAAAGTAGAGGCACCAGTACCGGTAGGCATGTAGTATGAACCGGTTCCGGTTGCAGCCATGGAGACGGAAACCGAAACCGAGGTAGAGGCAGAGGCGGAGGAAACAGTGGAGGCTAGCATCGTAGAGTTAGCTTCATCGCCCTACTCAAGACTTCGTGTGATGGCATTTTGAGACACGTGCGCTACATAGTTGGATGGAATATACTTACAAATCTGCACATCCTCGTCATCGCAGATATCCGCAAGCGCCTGCATAGCAGCCTCTGCATCATCCCCACACATCTCCGCCACCCTGGCACTCAGGTCCTTGGCCTTGCACACGCTCTGGACATCGGCGGGGTCGTCGTATTGGTTGACGGCGCCGAGGAGGCAGCCAGGAGGGCTAGCGACGGCAAACTGGGCAAGAGCGAACAAAGTCGCGGCGAAAACGGAGCGTCCGAGCATATTTTTTACGATTTTGAATTGAAAACGAAAGTCTTGAAAGAATAATGAATTGTAAAGGTGGGTTGAGATGGGATGGGATAAAAGGTAAAGACTGTGTTGTGGTTGTAGGATTTAACGATGGTGGTAGGTCTAAGGAGTGACTATAAATAAGCGCAATTCAAAAGGAACGAATGTACAAAATGAGGACGTGTTGGCGGAAGAAGAAGAAGAAGAAGAAGAAGAGTCTCAAGTGAGTCTCGATTCAACATGTGCCCCAAGGGGCTCGGCTCACACGGACGGTAGCGAAACCAATGGGCACTTGTCTATTTATGATCGGCGCTAGGGAAGCTAGCCGGAAACAAGGGCTCGAAACATGCGCTGACTGGACGGGTTCCTGCGTCGAAACGGTTAGAATCGTCGTGTAAACATGATGTGCCGTCTATCGACTGGTCTAGAAGCGCACCTGGGTTAGTTGCACGCGAGAAAGTCGTCTCGATAACAGCGTCGATTTTTTTTCTATACAGCAAAACTCTCTGGAAGTGCCAATTACTTCCCATCCATTTGACCCCCTTTGTATCATGTTTTCAAAAGCAAATAATATACAGAAAAAAGCTCGCCGCTCTTGAGCGCTTGTGCTTTAGGAGACGCCAATCTTGAGCGAGTAAAGCAAACGAAACACTATTATAAAGATATATCCGCTGCCAATAAAAAGACAACATCTTTCCTCAGGTCCCGCAGTGTACAAAAGGCCTGACCAGGCAAGTGAATACAAAACCGACCCGTACAGAGGTATACTGACCCATCCCATGTAATGCAAGATGGTTCTGAAGATCACGTTTTAATCCTTTCGTCAGATATCCAATCTGAGAAGCAAGCAACCGCCAGCGGATTATCACAAGGCCCAACCGGGGATGCCGCGATGCGCCTCAAACTCCGTCGCTAGGTATGATACAAGCACAATAATAAATCAAAACGATGGGATGGTGACGAGGTAGAGAGAGGCATGGAGGTCGGGTTCGTCGTTATAGAGAGCGTAATTGTCAGGAAGAGATCATGACGTGTGTATTTGAGGAGGGCCGTCACCGTTTGGCCCAAGCATGGATGGAATGGGTTTGCGGCGTGCCTTCGCCTGAGGTATACGCGGCACTCCTTGGATGACGCGCGGCTCTTTCATGAGTGTAGGATCGAGTTTCGCAGGAACTAAGATGTCGTCAGCAGGGTTCAAGCAAGGAGCTGGGAGGAACGTACTCCGGCTAATTACGGAGCGGTAATCACCCGGGAAGCGCGAGTTTGGTGGAGTTGCAGAGGCAGTGCGCCATAGGTGGTCGGCCGTATCTGACAAGAAGTCCACCTTCGACTTATAGAAGAAGGACGATTTGCCGCGGTTGCGCTTCGCAAGAATGACTTCGTCGAAGAGCTTGATGGTGGGATCGTCGGCGGACTTGCTCTCGCGTTCGTGAATGAATTCGTTGAAAGCTAGCAACTAGTCAGCTATCGGATATGAACAGTGAAGTGAAGATACGAACCTTGCGTCTGCTGCAGCGTCGTGATATACTGCACGTTCTCGGCTGGCAAGCTCTTGACGAACTCATCCATCTTGAATTGATACCTCATGCCAGACTTTTTGCGCTCGCCAGAAGCCGGGATCAGATAGCGGCGATAAGTATAGAATAGGCTAGCAAAGCATCGCACAAACGACGCTCGTACTTGATCCGGGCGGAAAGCCGTTGGGCACACAATGCAGATCGAGTCTACGCATCTACCGTGAGCATACGTGCTGCAGCCTGAAGAAAGTTTGTTAGTCGAGCTTGTCACACGAGACATGTGAAACTTACCAGTACAACGGTAAAGTCCATCGTCGGACTTTTCCTCGCAGATTGAACAAGAAGCCCTGTCTTCGTTTGGCCTCCATTGCAAACAATGACCTTCTTGCCATTGCGTCGTTGCGGTGTTGCGAACCTGATGCATTGCCATGCCGGGCATGATCGTCGACGCAGCCAGCGTGGATTGAGCATACACTGACGGCGCATACGAAGATCCCGCTTTGTACTCCTGGCTCAACGACGACGTTGATGCGCTCGGTGCATGGCCAAGGAGCGACTGAGAGGGGCGCCGAAGCTGGGGTACGCGTTCGAAACCAAACTAGCCACATTAGTCAAGGAACTAGTACATGAAGCGCAACCAAACTTACAGAGGAACTTCGCCGACTTGAAGTGTCAAAATGTGCGGATCGCTTTTCGCGAAGGTTTGCTTGGAGTGCATAGCCCGAGTCGCTACGAGATATCGGCGTGCTTGGCATAGGTGGAAATACCGTCGAAACAGGAGAGACCTTGGGCGAAGGCGGAGAGTTGTGTGTCTTCATAGTAGTCGCCGTGGATGGCCTGTCATTTCCACGACTTGAGGCACTCGACTGTAAGAAGGCGTTGTATATCAGAGGCCTAGAGCTGGGCGGTCCCACGATTGTACCAAACGATGTCGAATTGAGTCCAACATAGTTCTGGACAGTCAAAGGATGTGCTCTATGGGAAAAGACACCAGGATTTTCAGAGGCAAATGTGTCGTTTGGGAATGCTTCTACTGCATACGCAGGCGGTCCAGTAGGCACACCATATCGCATGTGATGCGGGGCAGACTGTTGGAGCAAGGACATGAGTTTCCGTCGCTGTTGACGAGGCAGCGCCGGTGGTGGAGGTCCGTTGGATACTATGGAGTCGGCATCTAGATCGACTAGTACATAGTCGTCTTCAGGGTAATCGGCGGGTTCATAACGACGCTCGATTCCAACGATGTAAGGGCAAGGTGCTTCGATCGTCTGGACGAGGCGTGCCGGCAAGATGGGGATGAAAACACCAGTCCATTGGAAGGGATACAGCAGGTTTGTGATCGCCATACTTGCAAGATGCAACATGGCCGTGTGTGAAGAGAGGAGGATGATCCTGGCCTCGGAGAGGACAAATTCAAACAAGGTAACGATGTTGGGGATGGACATGCATCGGAAAAGGGCGTATATGTCAATGTTGCGGGATCCTGGCAACTCATTGGTTGCTTCCTTTCGAGCGTACATGCGAAGCTCTCGGACAGCGAGTTCGACTTGGGTGATGGAGGTGATGGGACTAAGAGCCTCTGCACACAGATTGACCACGTACCGCTCGAGAGGCTGCCACATGCCTACTCGTGGTGAACTAGCTGGAACGCGAAGGATTGCACCGGTCGTCATTGGGACGGTGACTGCCTTGAGCCATTCTTTCCAGAAGGGCGTGAGGCTTGCATCTCGTCCCATGACACCATAAGCACGTGGAATCCAGAGTCCAGTTTCCCCGTCGGTAAGACCTTCGATCTTGGAGGCTGCACCGTGCCTCACTGGGCGAAGCAGGTCTGTCATGAGCTGAATCTTTTCCTCTACTGCTCCAATCTGATCATCGAGTTCCTCACGCTCGTCCGAGTCAGGGGCCACGGATGGAAGTTTGGTCAGGAGTTGTGACAACTTAGCACGCTCAAGTGCAAGGCGCTCACCCAAACTGCTTGCGAGTTCCCGCTCTTCGGGGTTCATGTGCAGGTTTCGCCATTCCTCACATTGACGTTCGAGCCCTTCTGCAGCTGTGGCATTCAATGGCAGCCAGACGATGAGGCAAATACCATAGAGCTTGGAACCGTCTCCGTTGGTCATGGCAAATCCGTGCCACTGACTCTTTGGTCGCTCGTCGGATGAGACGACACTGACATCATTGGGGAAAGCAAACATGGGCACGTAGTCTGGGAAGGGGTTGCGCCTCTTCAGCTCTTCGACCATGTTCCTGGGCGGATAGCGATCCAGCAGGACAGGTTCATAGCGACGGAGAAGAGGGTGCATATCCGGCTCGGGTGTGAAGGGCTGTGGTGCCGGTATTACAGAGTTGTAGCCAGACATGCGTTTTGACGTTCGAATAGAGGCTGGATCCATGTTAGCAATGGCCAATCACAATATCAACAACCCATGCACCTATCCCGGTTTGATGTAAGACATAAAGTGCACTTACATTGTCTTGCGGTTGACGGCTGTCTCTTCAAGCTGCTCTGCATGGTTGAGATGCGCCGGCGGATGCTTCCAACGCCAGATCTGAGATTGCCGACGCCATCTTCGGGGTTGGCTTGTGACACGCGCTGAGGCCGTGGACGCGGCCTGGCGGGGGTGGAGCGGGCCTGCTGCGCAACACCAGCAGTGAATTGTATCTCCTCTAGGAAGGAATCTCTCTCGGATGCAAACTTGCGCAGCGCAATATCGAATTCCTGGTCGCTGAGACCAGCGCCGCCAAGCTGTACGCCCTTGATGGTAGCGCTGCTCCGGTTGCTCGCCGTCTGTTTTGCATCTGGTCCAGTGATTGTGCCGACTGACTGGCGGTTTTCGCTGAAGCGATGTGCTGATCGCGACCTTGATTGGTTTCTGTTGCCATTGGGCAGGCCGTCCTGGGATGTCGGGCGGATTGAGTCTGTCTCGAGGGCCTGGTCCTCTTCAATAGTCTCGTCGACGGGCGGCTGTGCGAGCGGGGATGTTACTATGCCGTTGTTGTAGGTGCGCTCATCATAGACCTGCGAGGACTCGATACCAGATATGAAGAAATAGTCGGCGAGCGGGGTCGACGACTGTTCGGCTGTGGTGGAGGGGGCGGGAGCCATGTTAGATGCTGGGCATAGAATATCCAAAAAGATGGGCGATTAAGGAGCGTCGTTGGGTTGCGCGGTCACGGCGTGTCGGGCGTCGAGTCGCCTTGTATCTCTATGTCATTAGGGATTGGACGCCAGCTCCAACGGTTGCTTGTGGAGGGGGGGCAGCGCAAAGCTTATGCACGGGAAGGTAGAGCTGGTGCGACGGTGACAGGCGAATGAAGTTGCACGAGCGCCCAAACTGGGGGCGAAACGATGGGAAAGCTTGGCCGGAAGCGTGGACAGGGCAGTGGAAGGTAGTGAGCTGGAGCGTCGCAAGTGATGGCGGAGGAGGAGGCGATGGTGGTGAGTGCAGTCCAGCTAGTTTGTTGCTCGCTGCGGGCAAAAGAGTGAATGAGGAGAGGGTTGGTGGAGAAGGGTTCAGTGCACTGCGCTCGGTCACACGCCATTGAAAAGGACAGGCTTGGGCCCAAGTGCCTTGTTAGAGCAGCTAATCCACATTTACCGTCGTCGCAGGGCCTACACCCGCTTTGTGCTCTTATCGCTGAGAGAAAGCCGACTAGCGCTTGACAGCTCCCGCGTTGAACACAATTGTGCCCCTCGGCGGCCTGGACCGGACGCTGCTGCACAAGTGCATACATGCCAATCGAGTCGTCACCGTCACCGGGGGGCGGCCAAGAGCTTCGCATGCAAGGCACTGCTGCTAGCCTCCCGGCTTTGGCTGGCATCACGCTCTGGACTCTGCGAGAACTTGTGAGGACACGATAGAAGGAGCGCACAGGCAGGGCGTTGCTGTGCCGGCCTCCCATGTTTTGGCAGCTAGACCCTGTCTGACCTCGGAAGGCGCGACCAGGGGGGGCGGCATGGAATGGGAAGGCACGGCCTGGGTCCTTCCCGCATCGAGATAGCGCGGAATTGGCTCCCAGCTCCATCGGAACTGGCTGCTGGCCAACGATTGGCTGCCACCATACACGGCGTATTCCAGCATTGCCTTCTCAGGGGTCGTCGGATCCGCGCCCGCGACCATCACGACTGTTATTAGGGCACGACCAGTGATGGTGTGTGTCCAATCTGCAATGTGTTTCAGAGGGAGCCTACATCACACATACATGGTATTGCCGCCAGGCCAAGAACAGGGGGGCAAACTATATGCTGTGTACTATGAACGTACACTTGCTGTGCCATGGTCCGCCACGCTACCCTACGCCTTGCACATCTTCAACGTCCGCCAGACAAAGAAATCATGCTGCCCCACACACACCTGCAAACAGCCGTACCTTGCCACAGAACTCCGCACTCATCTCCGGCAGCTGTCAAATGCCAAGCACTCGTCTCACTGCATTCCCTTCGTCGCGCAAAAACCTCTCACAATCCCATCGCCTCGCCCCGCATGCATATGCATAGCTGTGTCATTCCGCTTGAGCCAGGCACCAGGACCCCGTGCTTAGACCACCATCGCAACTCTTGCCGTACGTTACTGTTGCCGTTTCAAGCTGGTTGCCTGGTTGCCCAAGAACCATCGTCATGGCCCAAGTCCTGGAATGGCCGTTGCGCATGCAGCCGCCTTCCATCTGGCCACTGCAGCCTCTTCAAAACAGCCGACCGTACTATTCAACACATACATGAGTGGCAACATCCAACCTCTCCGCTCCTGATTTTGCTGTCGCATACACTTCTCGGTGGCGTGATGATCAAACCATAGTATCCCTCCTAACCCCATGCCTCGGCGATCGAGAGACCCTCCATCAGTTCGTGAGATTGTCATTTGCGACTTCACTGGCGCCGTCGTACCGGGATTCATACCACTGTCTGGGGTGCCCTGTCCCCCTTTGCCGTCTTTTACTAAGCCCTGAGAAAAACGACTGCCACCTGTCCTAGCGGTCTCTTCTCCAGTTGCCGTCGTTCGCTCGTCGCATTGCGCTAGTAGTCGGCACCATAGCGCCGCATCGAGGAGAATTGATTAAGCATTTCGACGTGCACTCGGTTTACTGGTGGCTGATGCTAGTTTTGCTTGTTGCTTCGCTTCGCTTGCAGATCAGATCAAGAGACCCTCCTCTGCATTCCGGCTGTCTGCATTGGAAACCTCCAGGTACTGTATGGGATCGTTCCAGAAGTTGACATGCCTTGTATCGACAATGCAGTTTCCTGCAGAGCCCCAGCAGCTCTGGCAGAAATTCTTGTATAGCCGGTGGAAGAAGCACACCCACGATGCATGCGCAGGAAGACTATACTGCTTGCTTCTTTGATCATCAGTCATGCAGACAAGAACACTCCAATAATACTGCGTACCGTGCCTGCAGCAAGTTCCGACTAACGTAAGCCTAACCCATACAAGTCAAGCTCAGCCACGAAGATTAATCGCGTGCAAACCCAAGGCACGAGTGTCAAAACCCCTTGTCGGAGATTTCTGAGTCAAGGTGACATAGACGCGAGCGAGTGGTGCAAAACCTTATCCGAGAGTGGTAGCCTCAGCGACGAGCCGTCAGCCATCCGGTGCTGAGCGAACCCCTATCGCCCAATGCGCTCCGCCATTGTATCGCCAGCTGGCCCAACACTCTTTTGTTATCCTCAGTCATGGAGCCAGCCACATCGTCATCTTCGCCAGGTTGGTGGTCCAGCAAAAAGGCCACTTGCACTACATCGCGCGGACTCAATATCGGGGCATTGACCCCTGACGGTTGCATGTCCCAATTGAGTGACGTCGATCTCAAAGGCAGCTTCGGATGTACGCTGACGGCCTTCTTGGGGTCAGTAAACAGTTGACATGTACCGGGAGCAAGGCTGTTGGGCCGGCTGTTGAAGCAGCGAAATAGAGTTGACTAATTTCGAATTGATGGAAGAAACAAGCGCACGGATCAGTCGCCATTGGCACCATTGACATACCTCTAAACACACTGCTGCTTCCCCCATGTTTTCTAATTGCGCCTCTAGTAGGTATTTGGACGATCCATTCTTCCGGCTCATCTCTCCAGCTTTTGTCCTGACACTCAGTAGCTGTTGAGCCACGAACTGATACAACTTGCGGAAAGTCCGAACTCTTCCGCCAGCTGCCCTGCCCTCTCCTAGCGCTGTTTCTGTGTATGTGACCGTCACCACCAAGACATGGTTACCGTCCTCTTTGAGTTCAAACCTCAATATCCGCTGTAGCGACTCGCCTGGACCAGGAGAGGTACCCACGTCTTCGCCTTGTGTACCAGCTAGGTCTAGCGATGAGCCTGTGGGGTTCGATGGCGTTTGCATGTCGCCCTGTATCCGCACACCACTGATTGCTTTTGTATTGTCGGATGAATCGAGCTCATTGTTTGCGCACAGCGTACAGGAGAAGGTTTCCCCGACATAGGCACTTCCGAACGCCTCAGGGAGATTTAGGACGGGGCTGAGAATGAACCGGTCGTCGGCACTGCTTTGTGAGGGGTAGGCGCGTGAAGCTTGGGGAGATATACCAAGGTCTTTGGAGTTCGGGAGCGGATGCTGGGTAGCAAGCGTCGGCCGGGACAAGCTATGAGTCATCGTTAGTAACGAGTCTCTTGTTGGAACAGCGACGAGAGCGCAATGTGAAGGTCGCTGAACAGCGCGCAGTACTCAGGCAGTCTACCAGACGCCGCGAGGGCCGATTGCGTTGATGCGCTTTGCCTGAGCGATGTAGACAAAGAAATGTACATACCGCAACACCTTTAAGCTCACCGGGTGTGCCGTCTTGAGAGAGTCTCCCATGATGCCTCGCTGTTGAGCTATGTCGGTGGCTGTCGTGTAAACTCGCCCAGCTCGTGACGAAAGGCATAGGCCAAAGCTCGAGTGGGGCACAAACCTCAGGATCC
Organism: Paradendryphiella salina; assembly: GCA_900634815.1. Classification (NCBI taxonomy): domain Eukaryota; kingdom Fungi; phylum Ascomycota; class Dothideomycetes; order Pleosporales; family Pleosporaceae; genus Paradendryphiella; species Paradendryphiella salina. The sequence continues at coordinate 10,734 of LR132132.1, read as the reverse complement.
TGGTGTCGGACCGCGGACTTAGCGCGGTGATAAAATTTGACCGGGCTCCATATACCAAAAATGATGTCGTTGAGGCCAAGAACAACAACTTCTTACCTTAGATCCTTGCGAGTGAATTTCTTGTCTGTTGTTTTGTAATCCTTATTGTGCAATCTTCATCGCTTGAGATCATGGGCATTTCGTCGGATCGTGAAGACATCCAGCTTCAACGGTGTCCGCATTTGGTCATCAAAGTTGACACACCCAAAGGCATGTCGTTCACCCCGGTCAGCACTTGAGTCGGCACTCATATTGATAGTGATGCATAGGACGTGGTGTATTTGCAACGCAAGACATACCAGCACAGACCATCATAGACGTTTGTCCTGTGTTGATACTTGGGACTGAAGAGAACAAGGAGCACATAGAGCACACTTCTCTATACCACTATACTTAGTAGGTACCCTTACCTTTATTTAATTATCACCTTCATTTACTATCCACATGTCCGTGCTTCAAACCCAAACAGCTATAGTCCCGATCCTCGCGGTTCACGAGTGCCTGGATGGCTACGGCAGCGATGTTACTAGGGAGAATTCATGACAAACTGCAAGTATCAAACCCTAACTTTTCCCAGCAATTGGCCAGCGCCGGACGCGAATGGCAATAGCAAAGTGGCCCAAGCCGTCATCTTTGGACTAGGAAGCATGTTCAACCACTCCACGCAAGAACAAAATGTAGGATGGATGCGAGACCTACGCCGTCAAGTAATTACGTACCGAGCTCTGAGGGATATCCCCACAGGCGAAGAGCTCTGTAAGCGAAAGAATTATATTGAAAACGCGACGACGCTAATAAATATAGGCATATCGTACGGTAGCCACCTGACGTTCAAAGACGCGGACGCTGTACCTCCAACTCCGCCCGAAGATGAAATCCAACAACTAAGAATGATTGAACCATACTAAAGGTATTCGTGAAGAGTACTAAAAGTACAAAAGTCAAGAGATAGAACGGCTCTGCTGCAGAAGGCCCCTTGAAATGAATCGTCGCACTAAAGGCAATCGAACGCAAGATGGAGTATGATCAAGCGCTGAGGGGCTCGGGCTTTTCGCTTGACGGTGTCGCATCTGCTGAGCTATCGTCTTCTGCATCATTTCTTAGGTCATATGCAAGGTCAAAACATTCTTCCAGAAGCTGAGTCACACGGCCTTGCCCATCGGGTATCTCGTCGCCAACCATGAATTTGCCGTCTACTCGCATGTTGTCAATTGAGTTTAACTGTGTTTGAGTCAGCGAGAAGAGCTTTGTATTGGCGACAAGGCATACGAACCTTCATGCTGTACGGATAAAGTTCTCTTGGTGTAGACACCCCTCCTAGCTTCTTCACCTCCAGGAGACATTTTCGAAGGGTCGTCAGTTGGTTGTAGATCGGTAACAGAGCCTCAGAAACTGGCTCTGATGTTATCAGCAACTGATAGATTAGAGCGTAACTCTTTCGTAGGAGATAGAGCAGTGTCTGCGGGCCGTTAGCGTATGAATTACGCCTGATGGGCGGTTACCTACTCTTTGCTCGTAGATCTCTGAAGGCCGTCCCATTGCATCAATAAAGTTGCCATCGACTCGTGCCTCATCTATGCGATCGAGTTGACGCTGGAAGTCCCAGAGGTCAGTCTCACGGAGGGACCATGCCTGAGTAAGGGTAAGCTTCTCAAGCTTGTTTCGGATAGTGAGGAGCTTGTCGTAAGTGTCTTTGAAAGCAGGTGCTATACGTCCTTGCCTACAGGTGCGTTAGCGGGTGATTGATGATGTATGACAATGGACGCACTTTTGCTTGAGAAGCGTAACCCAGAGCAAGTTTCGCCTCAAGAGTGTTCCGATGAGGGTCTTGGCGTCAGGTGCCGGGTCGGGTTGGTCATTGGTAAGTTGCATTTTGTCAACCATCTCTGCCAACTTTTCCTCTGTAGTACCGGTGGTCTCGTACGCACGGATATCGTACTCCTTGAGCTCTTCGTCCAACTTGTTTAGCTCTTCCGAGTACTCCTCGACTTCATCATGCGGGAACTAAGCAGTATGTAAGCAGAGGCATGTGGCACCTTGCAGACATACTAACCTTGGACCGTGCATTGCAGCCGCAAAGTGATCTTAGTATCGACACCAACTTCTCCCATTTCGGTGTCAGTTCTGGAGTAAGCTCTGAAAGATTGAGATTGAGTTCCGCTAGAGTTTCCTCGCACACCTTGATTCGGGCATCAAGGAGAGTGAGCAAGTGAGGGCTATACTGTTCCCTGCCTCGTTCGACATAGTGCCGGCAGTCCTGCAGGTTCTTGTCGAGTGCTCCCAGGTCCTTTTGGGAATAAAATGTGGCTTCTTTGAGGTGGTCTAGAAGGCGCTGAATAGCGTTAGAATCTAGAGTGACAGAGATTGAACGGGTCAAACTACTTTGACCGTTGAAATGTATGAGTATCTACGGCGGCATCAGCATATATATGAGGGAGCGCAATAAACTACTTACACGGCTGGTGGCTCATGGTTCTTTCCAATAGTCAGGTATGCAAGAGAGATGAGCTGGAAACAATCATCAAGCATGTAGTCAACTGCGCAAGCCTGTCAGTAACCCATGACCACTTTAGGTAAGTGGCAACGTGACATACCCTTGTTCTGCTCGAGGCGCTTTGTTTCGCGTATCTCGTTCAAAACGATGACCTGTTCAATGACTTGGTCGTACAGTTTCATAACATCTTGGCTCTTGACATAAGTTGATCGGTCACGCTTCAGCAACTCTAGCTGCGTCCGGATGGACTGCAGCTTATCGAGAATGGGCTGTTCTTTCGGGTCGAGCGGAATGCGCGGTAGTGGGGAGTCGGTCATGGTGCGCCGCAGATATGAAGCGGCGATTGCTAGGAAGATCTCTCGGTGGGGTGGTGACTAACTCGATGGTTGGTGAGGACTGAGGTGCAGCGATATGTGAACTTGTACGTAGCCGGTCGGGCAGCCAAGATGCAGCTTGATAGCGGGGAAGGCACTCGGACGTCACCGAGGGGCAAGGCCGGCTCTAGGGCTTCCAGCAGCCAGTCCCAAGACGGCTAGGCCTCGCTAAGCGAAAGGCACCGTTAGCGCCTTCCACACCATCAATTCAATTCAGCAGCATCGACACTCCCAACACCTCGACCTCACGACCAAATCTCACGATCACAACCGTCGCAATGTCTACCGCCGAGCTCGCTTCCTCCTACGCCGCTCTCATCCTCGCTGATGACGGTGTCGACATTACTGTACGACTCCCGAGGTGCAACCGCCATTGACGGGCACATTGGCTAATTTGAACAGGCCGACAAGCTCCAGTCTCTCATCAAGGCCGCAAAGATCGAGGAGGTTGAGCCCATCTGGACCTCCCTTTTCGCCAAGGTGCGCATCCACGAAGCCTCTGGACCATGGGACAATTTCTGATATGTGTGTGTGTGAATAGGCTCTTGAGGGCAAGGATGTCAAGGACCTGCTCCTGAACGTCGGCTCAGGTGGCGGCGCTGCTGCCCCTGCTGCCGGTGGTGCTGCCGCCGCTGGCGGTGCCGCTGACGCCGCACCCGCTGCCGAGGAGAAGAAGGAAGAGGGTACGTTTTACCCATACACGGTTGCGAAGGCAAAGGACGCGGCTAACAAACCAACAGAGAAGGAGGAGTCAGACGAGGACATGGGCTTCGGTCTCTTCGACTAAGCGTCTTCTTTCCCTTCCTTTCTTCGACATTTGCCTTTATCGGGGTTGCACAACGGATTCATCAGCGGGCATATTCCCATTGCTGGGGTGGAAATAGTCACGACCTCTCCGTGACCACGGTTTGCATACGGGCCCTCCCCGGAAGAAACAAAGACGGCGTCATGAGATATGTTAGGTCGGCAGGTCAATGAATACTTCGAAAAGCGCAACGTCGGGAGTCTCTTCGTGATACCCTAAGCCATGACACGGCCATGAAATGCAGTGTTCTTAAGAATGATTTTTGTTTTCGTTTTGTTTGCTAACAATCCCATTGTTGCGGAGTGAAGTCAGGGCGTCTTCTTCTGACGGCTCCCAAGAGTCCTAGGATTTCACATTCATCTTCGCTATATGCATGCGTTTTATGATGCACCTTTGCATACTGATCCTTTCCGTCTTAGCTTGTATCCACATCCAAGTTGGGGAAGGTCAGATTCGAGAGAAGACATGTCACGTAATGGGACACTATAAGATGGGTGTACACAACTTGCATCCTATTCAATGCTATATATACTCTTAACAGCATACTTGAATCCAGGATAACTTGCATAGCAGTTCCCATCCACACATGATATGCGCCTACTCCATGCCCTATGCAGATACAACGAAAACCCTTTCATTTATACGTCGTTGGCGCGCAGTAGCTCATCATCGTAAGCCATGCCGTTGATGCGCTTCTTTGTGAATTCGAATGCGGTAAAGAAAATCGCGTTGACTATGCAGGAGCGAGACATTGATACACCGAGGCCTGGGACGTGTTAGTAGATGTCTCCAAAGACAATGATAAGATGTCCTTACCTCGATACATCCGTCGATTAAAGAAAGCAATCTTGGGGCGAGTGGCCTTGTCCTTTCCTCCAACGAGGCAGTTGCGTTGATATATACTTTTTGCAGTGTCGATTGGAAATATCTAAAACCAGGTTAGACACGTTTCTTCTTGCCCTGCGAATGAACTTACGCATGCCCAACTGACGAGCCCACAGAGTCCGCCCGCTATGACGACTGCCAATGGATGTGTAGGTGAAGTTCCACGCGCATTTGCCAGAACCTGCTTCACGCTCTCATATGTGACAAAGTAGATGCCAGTGCCGATTGAATCTCGAACTATAGCATGTCAGCTCTTTGTACACCGTTCACTGAGTTTTGGCTCACTCACGCAAATGCAGATGAAAGCCAGAATACAGCCCTCTCCAACCTCGATGTTTGACCAGATTTTGCGCCGTTTTCCAGGTTCCCAAATTCTGGTAGCTCTTCCGTATCGCATCATTTTTGCCGCAACCGTCGTTGCGATCGGCCATCAACACGGAGATTTGTGCGCTCAATTTGGTCAACTCAAATGGACCTGAAGGGGAGTTAGCTGGCTGCGCAAGCAACTTGCAACACATTCCCCATACATGCAATGACTGTGATGGCTGCGCCTGCATTCACACCCGCCAAGCCGAAGCATGCGATCGTTGAGAGTGTCGGCCATGCATCCCTGGTATTCGCAATCACAAGTGGCGAGCTTCCCGTAGTCTGGTAAATCCAGTTATCGAGCGCGTATTTGGACCGCTGGTAGATAGAAAAGGACACGGTTCGTACGAGGGTAATGCTTGCGAGCGGAGACCAAACTCCTATGACGCGTGCATTAGTATACAATTCGATGCGACAAGCGATGGGGCAAGCATACCGCGGTAGAAGCCATGGAATCCCTCAGTCTTGTAGGTATGGCGGACGCAGTCGGCGAAGGAATTGAATTTGTACCTATTGCTTGTTAATCGTGGATGGGAGATAGGGGCGCACTGGCATACGCTTGCAATCGGGTCTTGACCGAGTCCAGAGGATACTGGAAGCTATTAGCAACCCCAAGTTCAATAACATGGCTTCCGGAATGCGTCCACGTACTGCAGCAAAGGTAGAGAGTAGGCTACTGGAGCTTGCAGCGACCTCTGTCCTGTACCGCTTGGTCCATCGCTTTGCCTGCTCGCTCCGTAAGACAGCTTTTGAGATGTCTGTCAGATCGCGCGGCCTATTGGAAACATCTTTTTGTACATTTGGCCTCCCCTCCTCCTGCTTGGGCATACTGGCTATCGCTAGCTGTGGAAGACAATACTGTCTTCCTACGGCAATCGCGATCGGGCCAGCAGCCGGGCAAGCTCCATGAAGACCGCCGCGTCGTTAAGCTCGATGATGTGCGGAATATGCGCGATCCGTGGCGTGTCGACGAGTTCGGGGAGAGAGGATGGTCGGGCGACAATGGCGGATGCTGCTGGGTGTGTATGGATTCGGAGCGTGGTGATGGAATGGTGGGGTTAAGCTCACCCTCTGTGCACCAAAGCGGCTTAACGGCCACGGAAGGTTGGACTCATTGGCTACTTGGGCATGATCGACGAGACGACTTGCACTCCACTGTGCCTCCAAGATAGTAAATATCCCTCACCTCACCCCACAACAGACTAACCCGCCAGCACTCACCGGAATTGTGACACGGACCTTCGATTGCAGCTCCCCTCGCGCAGTCAAACCTGTGGTGGCATTATCGCACGTTTGAAGGCCGAAGCCAATGAGTGCGGGGTCGGCTCACATGTGAAGCTCAACACTACCCCGGTCCGCAAGCATCACCATAGCTTCTGCAGGCGGCAGCTACGACACTTGAGCAGTTGTTGTTTCGCTTACCATCTTGATATTATGTCACGTTCTATCACCATGGCACAGTCTAGAGTAAGACTGCGTCTGGGACAGGGTGCGTATGACAAGAGGCTACCGGCCGCGGACCATGGTACGTATATCGACTTGGGCTCTTTCACCGGCATCATGTAAAATTACAGCGCGGATCCAGACTCAACTTGCTTTGTTTACATAGATAGATATGGTATTCATCGTCTCGCAGCACCACGTCTTGCTCATTGTACTCAGACCGTGTTCGACCACTCCATTTGGTATCAATCTTTCTTTCCTAGAATCTTCCTCAGCTCCGCGTCGTTATCTGAACGCTCCGCCTCCATTTTCTGATTCTCCTCCACCTTTTGCTGCTTCTTCCTACGAATGTCCCCCATGAGTGCCTCTCCGAACGTTCCTCTATCATCATCTATCCTCTCCATCTGCCCATGTCGCCTCAAGCTCTCCTTGCGCCAGCTAATCTGTCCTCCATCGGCTTCCCGGTGTTTCTGAGCGTTGAGCTTTGCAGCACGTATCGAAGTTCGAGCGTAAACGAAGAGGAGACCGGCCATAGTAAGCGCGGCTAGTGGCGCCATGACCGTCTATACACGAATCAGAAGATGTTAACAGTACACGGTAATGTAAAAGAAGACTTACACGGCCATTGATGATACCGCGATTCCGCGAAAGGCGTGGTTGTGTATTAGCCGACGTTGGCTTGGAAGTCTCGCTCATGCCGTCGGCGGCTTTGGGTAAAGAAAGCCTGCCACCCATTTTGAAAAGCGTAGCTATGTGTGTAGATGGAGGTGGGTGTATCCGGCTGTACGCGCAACAAAGTACGGCGTCCTAAAGCTCGCAGTGGAGATAGGGTGATATCTTCTGGGTCGGCCGAGTTTGCTTCAGAGTTCAGGATCCGGGGAGGTCAGTGCTACTGTCATATGTTGGCATGTTTATCCTGACAGCAACCTTCGAACATGACTTCGCAAGGACAAACATACAATTGCTTCTGTGTAGACGCGTGCGGGCGCACATGGTGGAGTCCAAGAACGCTGAGGTAATCGCGGGAGAAGCTATCGCAAGGGGTATAGCGCCGATTCGATTTCACTACGGGCCGAGGTCGCGTCATCGTCTGTTGATTCCAAAACCGCAGAATCGCAAAACTTCCGCATAAGCAAAGGGCTTTCATCAGCATTCATTCCAGATTCGCATTGTGATCTGTAGGTCAACTCTTGCATTTCGCATTGTTTCATCCGGAAATCGTCCTGGTGGCTGTCACATAGACTGCGTCGCCGCATATCTGCATCCCACCATTTAGGCTTACTAAAGGTGTCCAATCCAGTCTCCGACTACGGTGGTGCATTTGAAATCTAGGTGCCCAGTCGTCATACTATAAGTACCTGCTGTCACCCGAGCTGCAATTTTAATGCAAAGAACAACAGCTTATAGACTGCGAGCTCTATCTGCGAGTCTCCGTACCATTACCCCACCACCCGCAGGAAAAACATTCTTGTCGCGCCCGCGCCTTCACCCTTCACGAACCGCAGTGGCGTCCGCACGCTTATCAAACCTCTCGTCCCACTTCTCCACGACCGGCCCCAAGATGTCGTCTGAAACCAAAGAGTGCGATTACCTGGTAATCGGTATCGGTAGTGGGGGTATCGCCTCCGGTCGGCGTGCCGCCAAACACGGCGCAAAAGTCATTGCGATCGAGTCGAAACGATATGGCGGTACATGTGTAAACGTTGGCTGCGTACCCAAGAAAATAACCTGGAATGCTGCAGCCATTGCAGAGACATTCAAGGACGCGTCCGCATACGGCTTCAAGGTTGGTGCTGTGCCAGACTTTGACTGGCCTTACTTCAAGAAGAAGCGGGACGATTATGTCACGCGTTTGAATGGCATCTACGAGAACAACTTGAACAAGGATGAGATTGAGCACTTCATGGGCCGGGCAAAATTTGTCGCCAAGGACGAAGTAGAGGTTACACTCAATGACGGCAGCGGCACTCAGCGCATCAAGGCGAAGAACATCCTTATCGCAACCGGGGGACGACCGCAGATTCCCGACATTCCTGGAAAGGAGCTCTGCATCGACAGCGACGGTTTCTTCGAGCTCGAGAAGCAGCCTAAGAGTATCGCAACAAGTGGCGCAGGATACATTGGTGTCGAAATGACCGGCATGCTTCACGCGCTCGGTTCAAAGACACACTTCTTCATCCGTGGCCAAAAGCTTCTCCGAAGCTTCGATCCCATGATCCAAGACGTCGTAACTCAGGAGTACGAGCGCCAGGGTATCAACCTTTACAAGGGTACACTAATCACTAAGGTCGAGGACATTGGCAACGGCATGAAGCGTGTCACTTACCAGGAAACCGAGACCAAGAAGGAATCTACCGTTGAGGTCGAAACAGTTCTTTTCGCTACTGGTCGGGTGCCTGAGATTGAAGACCTCAAGATCAAGGACTTTGGCATCAAGCTCAACGACAAGAACCACATCGTGACCGACGAATACCAGAACACCTCAATCCCCAACATCTACGCAATCGGCGACGTCTGCGACCGTGGTTTCGAACTCACTCCTGTCGCTATCGCTGCCGGCCGCCGCCTCTCTGACCGCCTCTTCAACAACCAGACCAACGCGCACCTCGACTACCAAAATATCCCCTCTGTCGTGTTCGCCCACCCAGAAATCGGTTCCATCGGCCTGACCGAGCCTGAGGCGCGCGAAAAGTACGGCGACAAGATTAAGATTTACAAAGCTGAATTCAAGGCCATGTATTTTGCCATGATGGACCAGGAACACAAGCAGCCGACGGCATACAAGATCATCTGCGCGGGCCCAGAGGAGAAGGTCGTTGGCCTGCACATCCTCGGACAGGGAAGCAGCGAAATTCTGCAAGGGTTCGGCGTGGCAATCAAGATGGGTGCTACAAAGAAGGACTTTGATAACTGTGTGGTATGTATTCTACTTTCCTATCCCTACCCATCCAGTACTCGACCATTGTTTCCTTTTCCTTTCTTAGAACGGGGTCTCGTTCCGTGCCTGCATACGCAGGCGGATGCTCTTCTGTTATCGAGCATTAAACCACTTGTCCACGTTCTGCGGGGCAAAAAGGCGTAACGCTGGAACCGATGGTTTTTTGCTCTTACCCCCCGGTCCTTTGGCCTTGAATACGTACGGGATTCTGTGTGCTGACATGTGCTTTTTCTTTATTCAACAGGCTATCCACCCGGTTTCTGCCGAAGAACTCGTCACCATGACCTAGAAAGACCTTTTTGGCCTCGTATACGGAAACCGAGCAAGTAAGTGGCAATGCATTCGCACGAACATACGACCGTCCAATAACTCGGCGCTCTTGGCATAGACTGGTAGGAATAGAAAGGTATATGCATACATGGACTAGCGAGTTGAGAAATGAAGGGATTGACGATGATGATGATTACTTCTTCTTCTTCTTCTTCTCCTGATCATGACAGTGACCGCGCGTCCCTTCCCCCTCAAGCATTTTCCCCATAAAGCTTGATTCTTCCCTCCCGCGCCACATATGTACATGACCAGCGCACTTGTTACATCTCACATGCAAACACACGAACGCTCCCCCTACCTCCCTCCATCCATCGCTTCCCACGCCCATGCTTATTCCCTTGGAACTTAATGCCGACAATGGCAAAAGAGACACGCTAGGCATTGAACATGTACATACATGCACGATGCTTCTTAACGTATGAAAGCCCAGAGATTTGTCGAGAGCTTATCTCGCGCTCGTCCGGGCATCAATAAGGGGAGGGGTGTACGTGCGTGTACTCCCCAGTACAAGATATGAAACTTGGCAGCAGCGACAACCGTTTTGTATAATCAGAGTGCAGTGCACGTGCATGGGAAGATTCGGGGCCACGAAACCGACCGCTTTTCTTCCTCTTAGTCACGTCTTTGCTCTTTTTTTTTCTTGTTTTTTTTGCTCCTTTTTCTTTCTTTTTCGACCAAGGAGAGTTGGCATATTTTATGTCTTGCTTAATTTTATGCAATGGGTATAATGTACAACTACTATGCTATGCTATGTTATACTATACCACGACATGTTTCTCTCTCTCTCTCTCTCTCTCTCTCTCTCAACTTCGTAGTTTAAACTCTACTAGCAACCTAACAACTTAGCAACCTCCCAAAACGTATACGTGTACATGTACATTTACTGCCAATTGGCGTACAGTACCGACAACATACACACTCGGCGAGTCAAGTGGGTATGTAGTACAAAAATCCTGGTTCGCGCGCACCCGTAGATTGAACAGCACCGGCTGTTATACATAAAACACGGTGTCAAAGCGTTTCTTTCTGGGATGGCCGGGGGGGAGGGGGCGGGATAGCT